>SNQJ01S0001152.1:686159-705202 GCA_010110895.2 Picea sitchensis | reverse complement strand
AGATAGATCACTTCATACATGAAATTCAAACCTGCAAAAAAACAGATTTCAAAAATTAAAAATTTACAATTCAAACATGCGAAATAATACAGAATTCAAAAATTGTAATTAAAATAAAATTGACATACATACCAAAAGAGTTAACTGTCATCCTCCAACATACTCTTTCCCATAAAATATATTATAAACATATTTTTGACCAAATATAATTTAGACATCTGTAAAAATAAAAAACATAATAAAAAACCAAATAACACATGTGTTAGCATATATATTACACAACTAAATATTAAATAAACAATATGTAATAATAACATAACCAACCACAAGATTTAAGATCTAGTTACTCTCCAATTAAAAGTACATGATTTAAAAAATTTGTAAATCTTATCTAAAATAAATATAGAAGTTATTTTTTGAATAAAGTTCACAAATCTCCATATTAAGTCATTCTCAAATACTTGTGGATAAAGTCTCAAATCCTTGAGGTGAAATTTTTCTTGTGGATAAGGTCTCAAATCCTTGAGGTAAAATTCTCATTGTGGATAAGTTCCACAATCCTTGAGGTGAAATTTTCATCCCAAGTGATGTTATTGTGTTCTTGGTAAAAGAAATTGTGTGTTAGAGTTAGATAATAATCTGAAAATAAATATACAATGGTGTATGAAGATAATTCACAAATCTCCATGTATTAAGTCATTCTTCCAAAAAAATACTTATCTCCTTGTGGATAAAGTCCAAAATCGTTCCAGAAACTCTCCTTGTGGATAAAGTCCCAAATCCTTAGATGTAATTCTCATCCCAGGTGTTGTTATTTGATCATATTTACACATCAATAAAATACTAATGTCCTCAGCAGTTAAATACTTCTCATCTTCTTTTGCAGTGGTCATATAATCAAATTTAATACTTCTACTCTTCTCTCAAGTGGTCATATAATTAAATTTCATACAAATTCTTCAAACTAAAGGACTCCATAAATCTCCATATTAAGAAATTCTTCCAAAAACTATTTATTATCTAAAAGTTCACAAATCTCCATATAAATCCATTCTTCCTCAGAAATATACTTATCTTCTCTTTGTTCAATGGAATATAGATGTTCTCATATAATACTACTTCATTCTTGGACAAGAAAGCAAGGACCTGCACGAGGAAATTCTAGAAACTTTCTTTCATCTCGTGGGATAGAACACTCTCAAATATTCAAACATATTCAAGTTCAAAATTAGGTGTTCATCATGATCTAACCCAATATAAGTTTGAGTGTACACCAATTAAAACAAATCCATTGGAACTTATATAGGGTTCTATATAATTCAAAATAATTGAGGAAAGTTACAATTATAAATTTTCAGAAAAACAAAATTTTGATAAAAGTCAAGAACTTACATTTATGAATAAATCATCCTCAATGGACACATCCTTCCCAAATACGGGTGCCTCAATCCCAATCTCTTCCGCATTAACACTCTCATGTACTCTTCTCCACATTAGCCTATATATAAAACATTTCAAATTTGAAAATTTAATAAATTAAATATTCAAATGACTGTATAAACAGCACAAATTTAAATGATTTTAAGACATTAAATGATACCGTGAACTCCCACCCACTTCAAACTTTCCCAATGAAAATTGAGACAAGCCTACCCAAGTACTAGGAGATGGAATAGATGGAATAGAGAGTTGTGAACAACACAACTAAAAACTAAATCTAGGATTCAATGTGTTCACAATTATAAAAGTATAATGATCGCTGATCTCTATTCAAAAAGAATCAGATTGAACAACTATTAGGAAAAAACATACCCAATTTAATCCATCCAAATTCAAACTTGTTGAATCAAGTCCTCTACCGACTGGAGATATGTTAAACAAATCTCCAAACTACAATTAATGGAAAGAAAAAATCGATTATTTCTATAAAAACAAGGATATCTTTAAATCTAGAACTCAAAGTAAAATATCATAAAATGCATCAAAATTTTCCTAAATAGATCACATACCAATCAGCGATTCGGGTCATCATTCTCAATGACCTTCTTCCAAACATCCCGACAAAATTTGGCATACTAAAAATAATATTCTCCGACATTGCATCTAAGTTCCGTGATCTATTTTATCAACAAATGTGGCTCAAGAATTGGCTTCAGCCAGTTGATGCTTCATTCCAACGTCAACACTATAAAAATATAGCTTCCAAATTTTCTCCGACAGGCCCTAGCCTCTTTTCCAACTTCTCATGAAGCTTGCAACTCTGAATGTAAAGAAAATGTCCCTGTTGGCTATAGTATTAAAGGTTGTGGAGGCCTCGGAAATGCCCCCACTTTGATATGCCCCTTTGAGATCATATGCACATCCTTTACCAACCCCATAATATTTAGACGGTAGACTAGTATAATCCCAAGCATGTTCAAGAAAAAAATCTGCAAAAAATGTCTTGCAAAATAGTGTGGAACCTCATCATTCCAATGACAATTTCCCATATGTGGCCAAAAATATGTTATACAGATGTCCTATAAAGCCTGCGGTGCTTAAAATATTGCACCTTCAACATTTTCCCCTTTGGACCTTTTGAAATTGAACATGGAGATGGCGATTCTTTGAAACTCGCTTGTTATCGTCTCCCATTTATCAAATCCCATCACCTTTGACTTTCATTGTCTCATTAGATCGAAAAAATTGTCGTTGGTTGGCCCCATCTCCTGACATGCATCCATAAAGTTTTTCCAATGAATGCAAAACAATTTGTAAACTTTGTTTTCTCTCCAAAGGAAGTTCCAAGTTGACCGCCAAATATTTTTTCCAAACTCCTCTTTTAACACCAACATTGCTCAAGCATCATTGTTTCAATAATCCCTTCCTAGGGAAACTCATCACTAATCCTCTCAGGATAGGTGGATGTTGGCGGTATTTTGTTTCTTCAGCAACATTCTAAATCCACCTTCACCCTCTGTACCAACATTTGAATCTTCGTGGAAACCACTCTACTCTTTGCTCTAAATTGATTGCCCAAGACACATTTGAAAGTAACTTCAAGATTTAACCTCACATAAATTTAAATATAACAAAATTCAAATAAAATAAACAAAAATTAAAAATCCGTTTAAATATTCTCCTGTCCAGCTATTCCCTACATCTTAGGGTGGAGTATGATGTGCAACCCATCTAAGAAGGTTGCATCCATAACACTAGTTTGAGCAGGTTTTGCAGTTGATCTATTTACAGACTCTGTTGACAATCTCCTTTGACTATATTGTTGGTGCTCACTCGGAGTTTTAGTTGAAGAAGGAGTTATTGTTATTCCTTTTTGAGAATGCCTAGAGCGTTTGACAGGAATGTTTGCATAATCTTGTAAATGTATATGACTCGCAATATCTATCCACAATGCAGAAGTTTATCAAAAATTCAAGAGATGTACACAAGTTCGCTAATAAAAATGCAAAAAGATAAATCAAAGTTTTAAACAATAAGGCCACAAAGGTACTCACTCATTAGAAGACTCAAACACTGGTCATTCAGCCATGAATCAACTTCAACTAAAGATAAGTAGGTCCATAGATGGCATGGCATATTCTTATCATTCACTCATCATCCATGCAATGTAAAATGTGGCATTTGAATCTATAGGTCTTTAAACACCAAGTGACGAGTATCGATTCGCCAATTGCTCGTGCACATAATGATGACTAAAGGGATAAGTGACAAAAGATAAAACCACAAAATTTTCACATGATAATCAATAAACCTCTGGTACAAATAGAAGTCATTGAAATCAAAAGTTGAGTTCGCCAAGAGACTGCTTGACTAATGTTGAGGTGTGTGTGAGCCTATTCTTAATATTAGCTCCATGCTCTTTAATCCTTATTTGAAATGATCACCAATTTTCCCTGATGTAGTTTTTGACACAAGTGCATTCTACCTTATAGTCCAATTATACTAACATTGGTCCATGGTATCCCCATTGATATCATCTTTATCCAATGGTTTCAAGGGGGCTTTAAAAAGTGGCTTATGATATCCTTTTATTAGAACCCGAGACTTATCAGACCCCTTTGATGTAGGGTAGGTGGGGTATCTGACTCGGTTGTGTTTCATATAACCTATTCTCTTGAAACCTTGGCAAGGTGATCTTTTTCCTATTCCAGGTGGTCTTCATCAAAGATACTAATGTCTCTTAGTGCTAGGATGTTCTGAATTCCTATATTTTAAGTGGGATGGTGATAATATTTGCATGAAAAATAACTATCTATATGAGTTTTATTCTTGTATACTCATGCACATGGTTCCCATATTGATTCTTTTGAATTAGCACATCCAAAATGGGATGTTATTATTCTCCTCCAACTCCATAGTGAACTTAATGTCCTCCGAGATACAGTTAAGGTGCTCAAAGAATTTTTTCAACTCTTATTTTATGTGAGGTCATATCACATTAGTATCATCTACATACATTTTACATCTCTGGGATTCATGGGTATGATTCCAATGCTCTTCTTTCAAAAATTTTCCATAAAAATGTTGGCCACCATAGAGGACCCATTGCAATACCATGAAAATATGTTGAGGAAATATTGCAACTAGATTTAATATACACAAATATAAATTGTTCAAGACTCATATTAATGTAGGTGTAAAGTTATCTTCTAACAATGTCCCAAGACATAAGAAGAGGTAGAGTACATGTCTCATGTTCTATACAAGTGTTTTTGAAATTTTTATGTATGTCATTGTCTATACTAGACCTGACACTACCCATGCATCACTTGAGAGATTTGAATCACTTAAGAGATTTAAGTACAAATTGTTGATATTGTGGATATAGTTGAACTAGATACATAATTTTGAAATATTTTATGGTGACCTAGAGTTACATAAAGGGACATAATTATGTACTATAAACTAAGGGATTTATACCTAATTGTTACATAAAGGAACTATATTTCCACTAAGGGATTTCTCAACTATAAACTCCCTAACTCCCTTGTTTGATATAGTTTCCTATTAAGAGAATGATTAAAACTAGCTACCTAATGTACAAACACAAGACAAAAACCATGAAAGAAAAATTTGTTACCTATTGCTTAATGGGGTTTGTCATAAATATGCCAATTCTTGGCCAAATCATTTGAGAATGGAGAAGTAGATCACTCTACAAAACATTGATGTACCATTAAAAAATACTACAAATAGAAATTCAATGAAATATCAATTTACTTATGCAGAGTTTTTGTTAACTAGCTGTAGATAAAATGTTATTTCTAACATTAAAACTCCCATATGATATGGGTCTTCATTAGAAAATGTTTCTACTATGAGTGGATATATCACTAGTGTTAGGTCAAACGACTCTCATAAACATGTAAACTTGTAAACATGTAATCTAAGACTCTTTTATTTCTATAAATTAGACTTTATCATCCAAAATGAAGTATTCATTATAATTATTCATTTAATCAAAGGGTCTCTACAATTGGAAAAGACCACCAAAAGTGAAGACATTGGAAAGGACCACCAAAGGGGGAGACTGGTTCCTCTTTGAGAAGTTTACTACACAAGTAGGTCACCATGTTTTACATATAGATGGGACCAAGACTCATGACAATATGTAGGACATGTGAAGCATAGGGAGAGATTTACTTGTACCCATTATCATTAGGTCTCACTAGATGAATTCAAGATGTTTTTTTTCAACCTAGTCCAAATATAAATGACTCTCAACAATGAATATTTCTTTCTCTTGTTATTAAATGAAGAACACATAAAAATGCAAAACCAAGCATGAATTACATAATCATGAACTAATCATTGAGTTTTTAATGAAATTTTTGTTTAAGGCCATAACTAAGGGAGCATATATCATAGCTTGGACTGACTCACTAACCTAAGGAATCTTGATAGCTTGGCTAATGACCATTACAAATTACCTAAAATAGAATCAATATATGAATAGATAGACTCATTATAGAAATACCAACATTAGCAATGTAATATATATTTTCTATTCATGGAAAATATCCTAAATCTTAGTGTTGATTCTTTGTGTAAATGTTTGCTAGCAAACACTTGAACCTAATCAATCAATGAATAAGTTGACTCGTTATAGAAATACCAACATTAACAAAGCAATATAGATTTTCTATTCATGGAAAATATCTTGAATATTAGTGTTGATTCTAGTGTAAAATAGTAAACACTTTGAACCTAGTTTTAAAAATTTTGTTGCACTCTAGATCACTTTTAATAATATTTTTTAAGACTATTGTACACTACAAATTGTGTGTTAAAAAATACAATGCACTCAAGAAATAACTCTTCCATATATATATAGATTTTTGTTCTTGAACTACAATCATACAATACGACACTAGATTATTCTTTGTAAATACAATGCCATATTCACTCTTTGCAATTCATGTCCATCTCACTCATGGTTTTTTTATGTTTGATAACAAAATGAATTTTAATCTCTTTAAAAGATTGCTTTTCTATCTCTTTTCCTCCTTTTCATTTAAATAGCATCAATGCCACAATACTAGTAAATTACACCAACACACAAAATTTTATAAATATCAATGTAGATCTATAAAAAATATACATATATTTGTATATACTACCAAAGATCAAATGATGAATAAATCCAAGGGATTTAGGAAAGTGTCATAAGGTGTTTACAAAACTAGTAAAAATAGGGCTTCAAATGGAACTTTTGTTTCTACTAATCTATGTGAAATGGATATGTTATGTGTTGAACCATGTAAAAAGTCAAATAGTCAATTAGGTCATAGTGAGACTAAGTAGGAAGTTTTGTTGGGAAGTTCCACCAGGAGAGAACGTAATCTAATATGGAAGTGATTAGGTTTACCTAACCATGCATAATTGGACTGAAGATCACATTGAGATAATTAATGGAAATAATGGATGCATGTTTCTAGAACATGTCAACAAAACCCTAAAAGGTTCTAAGAATGTTTATTGGTCAACTCTTCCAGTACTATGGTCTATGAGTAGTTGAATGGCTGAGGACTAAGTTGATTAGGGTTCTTGTTAGAATAGCACTCAATGTTACCATGGAATAGATCAATCCTAATGGCTTATTTGAGGGTGCATATATTAACCCCAATGAATTGACAAAATGTATAAGGGATTACAAGATCAATAGCTACATATGTATATGGTGCATCAAATTAATAACTATTGAACAAATTCATTGTCATTAAGAAGTGGACATCAAATGACATGTAGAAGTTGAACTGATTGTTCAAGTGGCATGTAAAGAAGAGGACCAATTGTAACTATCTCTTAGAGATGGGCCATAAGAATGTGAATTTCTAGAGATTGAGAGAGAGAGGTAGAAGTTTGAATATTACAGTTGAGAAAGGATGCAATTATAGGTCTCTACAATTGGAAAAGACCACCAAAGTGGAGACTGGTTCCTTTTTGAGCAAATTACTACACAAGTAGGTCACCTTGGTCTTTACACAACCAATAAGCTATCAATTTTGAAGTTATGTTATGAATATAAATATCATCAATAAGATAAGTATTCAATAACTTCGATCAATATGTGTGAAGTAATAAATGAGTATAATAATTAGTTCCCTTCTAAGACTCTTTTATTTCTATAAATTAGACTTTATCATCCAAATGAAGTATTTCATATAACTATTCCTTTAGTCAAAGTGGTCACTACAATTGGAAAAGACCAACAAAGTGGAAGACATTGAAAAAGACCACCAAAGTGGGAGACCGGTTCCTTGAGCAATTTACTACACAAGTAGGTCACTCGTGTATTACACGGAGATGTGACTAAGACTTGACAATATGTATGACATGTGAAGCATAAAGGGATATTTACCTACCCATCATTAGGTCTCACTAGATGGTTTCAAGATGTGTTTTGTCAATCTAGTCCAAATATAAATGACCCTTGGCAATGAAGGTTTTAGTTGTAATGGTATTGTTTGTCAAGTCCAAAGATTTGAAAGAAGTTATAGTTTTAACCTCAAAAACAAAAAAGTGTGCTTAATTATGACATTCTTAAAGTCATGATTGCATAAAGTGGTAATTTTAATATTGATATGCTATGCTGTACTTCAAGAGGGCACCGCTCCTAATGGGAGTTGATTTTGGTGTTTTGACTAAAACATATGGGATATTAGGGCTAGAATTCTCCCTTTAAAGTCATAGTTCTTGTCAAGTCAATAACTACGTTATACATGCCAATAAATTGCTTTGATGTAGTTTCTGTGAAACAATATATTTGGTATTTTTATTCAAAGATATGTTGAACATGATATCATACAATATGGTTGGGATTTTAGTCTCAAATTTGTTGATTTCAATATGATCTATAATGTTATTATCAATATCAATATAATTATAGATTTAATTTTAAAAACACATCAAATTTGTTAAACAATAAACATAAAAAAAAAACCATAAAAATTTACAAATTCTAAGCACATCAAATATATATATAACTATAAATTGACTATAAACTTATATTTACATTAACAAAATTATTTAAATTAATTATTTATAAATTTTTACTAGGGTAACAAACATAAAAAAAAAAATTTAAATCATTATAGATGTGATAATTTATTTCAAATTCTAAACATGAATGCTATGAACATACTATAATATATACATAATTATGCTTCACTCAATTTATTGTTAAAGTTGATCTTCAACATCATATCCATCAACATTAAAATGAAAATCCATAATTTTTGTTGTGATGTACTTTTGAAATTAAATTAATTATAATTATAGATTTAATTAAATTTGTTGATTTCAATATGATCAATAATGCTATTATCAATATCAATATAATTATAAATTTAATTTTTGAAAGTAACAACAATAAAGTTTTTAAACAATAAACATAAAAAAA
This sequence comes from Picea sitchensis, assembly GCA_010110895.2. Taxonomy (NCBI): domain Eukaryota; kingdom Viridiplantae; phylum Streptophyta; class Pinopsida; order Pinales; family Pinaceae; genus Picea; species Picea sitchensis. Next base: position 696,300 of record SNQJ01S0001152.1, on the reverse strand, counting down.
ATATCAAATTTACTAAATTCTAAGCACATCAAATATATATAACTATAAATTGACTATAAACCCATATTTACATTAACAAAATTTTATTTCAATTAATTATTTTAAAATTTTACTAAACTCTCTAAAACATAAAAAATAAAAAAAATAAAAATAAAAAATAAAAAAATCATTATAGATGCGATAATTTATTTCAGCCCACAATCCTGGCCATAGTGGTTATTCTCCTCATAGCTTCTGGCCTCCCGCGACCAAGTCACAGTCCCGTGGACTGTGACTTACCTATAACTTAAAAACATATTACAACTAAAAATTTAAAATTTACATTATCAATTAAAAACAAATTTTAAAATTTTATACTTAAACTATATACTAAAACTCGAAGATTACCTGAAGTTCGACGTGCCCGCGATCACAAATGCCAACACCACCCCTGCGCTCACGAACGCCACCACGACCACTTCGCTCACATCTCGCCCACCTACTCTCAATCGCCATCCTCTGCACTCACTCTCACTTGCGACGAAACAACAACACAATTCGTAAACGTTTGGAGATCGATGTGTTCTCGATATATGAACAATTGAACAATTGCTCGGCCGAAAAATTATTTCGGCCGAACAATTGTTCGGCCAAAAGAGTATTTCCGGAGAGAAAATATCCGACCGACTAAATTTTTACACACAAATCGAGGGTGCGGTCAATGTACCGTTCGATTTGACGTTCCATGTTTTGACCGAAAACAATATGTTTCGGCCAAAAAATAATATTAGTTCGGCCGAAAAAAGGTTTTTCGGAATTTTGGAGACCCAATTGTCACGAAAGTATAACCCACCTCCGTGATTTCACCCAGATTCTCTTGTCCTTTCATATCCAGAGAATCTCATTAATTCAAGTGAAAGTGACTATTTTTAAAATTATCTTCACCCAAAAAATACATACAAAACATTTATAAGATAAGTATCTTCATTATCAAGGATTTTTTTTTTCCTTTTCATATGAAAATTATAGTGTATTTTAAGTTTTTAAGATAGAATATATAAGAACCTTTCAAAATGAAATATAATTTTATTTTCAAATTTGATTCATATTATAGATTTAAAAATCTAAAATGATCTATTTTTTAAATTCAAAATTCAAAAATAATGTTTTCATATAATTGATGCATTTTGACTAATGAGAGTGAAATAAGTTAGTCCCCACTTAGCATGCGACACTTGAGGTGATAGGTTGCATGAACATTAAGTGAATTATAGTTTACTATTACATTTGTTATTTAAAAGTTTTGTCCTCTCAATTAATTTCTATTCAAAATTCAAACATCCGTTACTTACAAATTTTGGTGTGGACTAGGAGGCACTCAAATCACCTCATTTTTGGTGAGACATTTTTTTTGGCGAGTCATAGTTCCATGTGTTTTGCTCATTTTTTTGAAAAAACGATGATTTGAATAGTCTTAAAATTGGCCAAACCCTTAGAGTCAAAGTTTCACGGAAAAAATTCTCATCACATAGATGAAACTCTTGTTGGGTAGCGGAAGCAAAACAGAGAAACTACAAAGCATAAAACCGAGAACAAAAAAACAAATAGAACAACAATCACACAATTGGCACAATTATTTATGTGGAAACTCAATGCAGGAAAAGACCCATCGAGCAATGATAGTCGGTATTATTATTATTCAAGAGAGAATTACAATAGCCAGCACATGCATACAACCATCCTCTCCTCACAGACACACTATAGTCCACAATATTGTGTCTTGCTCACACACTCTACTACACATTGCTCATTTTTCACTTCACCTCTATGGGTATGCTCATATATATAACATCTCTCAAACAACGAGACTAACTGATTATAATTAGATCCACCAGTTACACAACCTGTTCACAAAAGAGTACATGCATGCACATTCTAAATATAGATGCATGCATGTGCATGTTGGGAAATCCGTTGGCATGTTTCCAACAATATCCACCTTGACAACAATTTACTTGATATATCATGGCCTTAATTAATTCATCACCTTTCCTGCAAGCCAAGATAAACTAAACACTATCGCAACTCCACAACTTCTCTAACAATACTATTATGTGAACCTACCTGCACGATTCGCTCCAGTATGGACCATTCTTCCTCCATCAGTAACCTATCTAATAAACCGATGCACTTGTCCCATTTTGATACGTCAGACCTTTACTCAAATGTACAACACTTTGAACACCACATCTTGTACCTGTCCAAATTTACCCAATATATCCTTTCATTCTTGCAAGACATAACCTGAGGTAGGTCTCCTCTTGTCCAAATCTCATTAATCATAACCACAAACTAAATAACTGCAACCATTGTAGGTGATAATTGTGCTTCTATGTTTGAAGCACCCATTTCCATGCTCTTCACCTGGTTTTGCCATTTGTCTACTGACAACACCAACTACATGTGAAATGTTGACCATTTCCCATCAAAATCATCAAAATTCCTACTAGCATATAATACTCGAGACATATAACACTTTTCTTCTTCATCAGTTAGGACATAAACCCAAAGAAAACTTACAATGGAAAGCCGAAGAGATTTTACCAGTTTCACATTATTCACATTGAATTTCTTGAGTATCTTCACGACATACTTCTTTTGTGATAACCAAGATTACCATATTTCCTATCTTTGTGTATTTCCATTCCCAAGATTTATTTTGTTGCTCCCAGATTCTTCATATAAAACATCATAACCAATTGAACCAACCTGTTGATCCCATACATGCTTGTGCTTGCAACAAGCATAACATTTAACACCAAGATAATAAATATACCATAACCACAATGGTTATACTCACTTCTTGTAAAATTTGGCTCACCATGAAGGAATCAAACATCTTGTATCATTTTCCTGGCATGCTTTAGGCCATATAATGATTCCTGAGTTTGCAAACAAATCTTCTATTGTGATTCTGAACTAACCTTTATGGTTGTTCCATATACATCCCCTTATCCAAAAAAATCCATGTAAAACAGTTTTAACATCTAGTTGTACTAACACAACTAATGCTAACACAACATGAATAGACACAAGCTTTTAACAACTAGTGAGAGACTTTCATGGAAATCAATACTTTCGAAATACCCTTATGCTACCAATCATGCTTTGGACCTTTCATCTTTTACTATGTTTGATTTTATAAAACGAGTTTCATCAAACATTGCATCTTTTTCCATGATGATTCTATGGGTAGTAGGATCCCACAGTTTTCACCCCTTAACATCATCACCATATCAAAGATCTACCTATTTGATGTGGATCCTACTTAGAGTGCTAATAAAAAACATAAGCATCACAACCGAATAATTTCACATTTCAGTAATTACCAGATGACTTGTTCATACCTCTTCCTGAATCTTCCTATCTTTTGCAACCAATGGTGACCGAGTTACTAGATAGCTCAACCTCTTATGTCCACAACTATTGTTGCAACTTGGCATTATTGAGCATGCCTATTCGATCCCATCTTCCTTGCAATACTTTCCAAGTTCCATGGATATGAACCTACCTTCATCATATATTCTCAAACACTTGATTGACCTGCCAACACATCATCCTTTCTATGGACCCACCTTTCTAACCTGGAGTCCTCTTTGGATGCTTGTTGTCTTTTCCAACAATCCTTCTTGAGATGCCCAGATTTACAATAGAACCAACATTTTCCCTTACCCTTATTGTCTGTAGACTTAGACCTTATTTTACCTTTTCTGATCTTGCCCTCCTTCTGTAGATCGACCTCTGACCACCATTGCTTCTGATGTTGAGGTTTCCTTACTGGATCTTTTCCTCATCTCCTCAGACAACAAATCTCCCACAACATTGTTATAATCAATGGCATATGTTGAGTTGAACCACATAGATGTGACCAGATGATCCCAAGACTCAGGAAATGAATACAATTGTGTAACCACCTTGTCCTCATCTTCGTATGTTCCATCCATATTAGATAATTGACAAATCAGAGTATTGAAAACATTCAAGTGATCAACAATTTTTGTACCTTCTTTCATCCGCAAGTTGTACAACTGCCTCTTCAAGAAGATTATGTTCATCAATGACTTTGTCATATACAAACTCTCTAGTTTGTTCCACAAACATGTTGTTGTCTCCTCTTCAACGATGTTAAACAACACTTTATCTCCCAGACACAAAAAAATAGTATTGAGGGCTCTTGCATCCAGATCTTCTCAGTCCTTGTCTGTCGTGCTTGTTGGTTTCTTTATATTTCTAGCCAACGCCTTTTGCAATCCTTGTTGCACAAGAAGATCTCTCATCTTGAGCTTCCATAGCGCAAAACTATTCTTGTCGTTGAATTTCTCCACCTCAAACTTAGAACTCTGCACTTTCTCCATTAGCAGAAAACTCCAAAACTACTATTTATAAAACCAAACCTTAATATAAAAAAAAATTCTTACTCAAAGTTGAACCTCAAACCTCAAAAAAAATATTAGTTAAAGATTTTAAAGAAAATTTTAATAAATATTTTTTATCTCACAACTTTTTACCTTACCAAAACATAAAGAATCCACCTCTTACCATTTTACCTTTTTTACCTTTAAATAAAAAAAAGATTTTACCTTTTTTACCTTTAAATAAAAAAAAAGAAGATACTCTTCCAATAATTCAACCCACTTAGAAAAGAAACAATCCTCCATAAAGTATTATAACATACTCCATCCATTAATTTACCAAAGCGATCCTCTTATTATCCATGCATTAAAAAAAAACGTCCACTTTCATCATACCTTGAGTTATGTACATGCATATACTTTTAAGTTCTATGCATATACCTTTGATTAAAACGACTTTCCACGAGTATCGTGCTACCCGCAAGGCATAGGTGCAATGATCCCCATAAATCTCGACACAGTGAGTTTGAGAGTGATTATAAGGAGCGATAGTCCAAGAAATATCAACGATTATGCCCTTAAAAAGAAGGGTTTGGTGCAGAGCATTTCTCCTTAAAAAGAAGGGTTTAAGAGTTGTTTGATATATTACAAGTTGCATAATAACATGATCAAATAAATAGTGCACGGCTTAGTATGCCTGAGTGGCAATGAAATGGATCATCATTCCATATAATAGTTTTAGTTTGTTATATTTTTAGGAAAATAATTTATCATCTTCAATAATTTTATTATGATATACATATAAATAATTAAATTAATATAAATTAATTTTAAATTTTATTTATTAAATACAAAAGAAATTAAATTTTAAAATTAAATTTATTAAATATTTAAAAAAGATTTTTTATTATTTAATTTTATATTTTGTATCAATTTTTTTATATTAAATGAAAAAGATTATATTAAAAAAAAACTAACTTTAGATTAGATTTATACTAATTATATTTTATCAAAAATATATATTAATATTGTATAATTGAAAATTAAAAATTATGTTGATTAACTTTGTAAAAAATTAAAAAAACATTTAATTATATATATTTAAGAGATTCATATAGAAAAATTAAAGAGCAAGGTCAATAACAATTGTAAAGCATAGAAATCTCTTTTATGTAGCCAAATAAAATAATGAATTTCATATAACAAAATATATAATAAATTCATAGAAATATGGAAGAAGAATAAATATTTTATGTTTTTAATTTTTTAATTTTGTTATTATATAATTTTGGCTAGATAATTTTTGTTAAAAATGCAATTTTAAATTGATAAAATTATTGTTTTTAATATAAAAATGGGTATAGAACCATACAATACCCATATTATAACTTGATTGTAAAATACTAACATTTAAATGATTTTTGAGAGATTTCATGCCAAAATTGTGGATTTACCTTCTCTTTATTTTGAGTGGTCTAAAGATGACCGATTTACAACACATTAGACTATGGCATAAACATGAGTACTTGAAATCCAATATCTATAAATAACTAGCATACATGTACTAATGTGGTTGGTATAAGTGGATAGACATATATTAAGCACCGATATAATATTAAGGAAAATGTATTTGATATATGGTTATCCACATATATCTATTACAATAATGTGTTTGTGCAATGTAAGCGCTGAATTATATATAGTGTTTTATATTAAATCTTAATGTATTTAGACTCATATTTAATTTTTTATTTTATTTTTAAACTAAAAAAGGTCTAGGATTATATTATATTCACAAAAATGTACAAAAAAGGAATAGGGAGATTTGCCAAAAATGGAAACTAGACCCCAAACCCCGCATGAGACAATAGGGATTCAAGAGTTTTCATCAAGATTACATCCAATATCATAGATACATGTCCATATAAACTATTAGAGTACTTAGCTATGCTAGAGAGGAGAGCTTAGATATAGAGTTCTAGAGTATACAAACTTAAATCCTGGAATAAAAAACAAAAAGAAACAGAAGCCTGTCAACCTGGTTCCTTTAAGAGTTTTCATCAAAATTACATCCAATATCAGAGATACATGTCCATATAAACTATTAGAGTACTTAGCTATGCTAGAGAGGAGAGATTAGATATAGAGTTATAGAGTATACAAACTTAAATCCTGGGATAAAAAACAAAAAGAAATAGAAGCCTGTCAACCTGGTTCTTTCTTTGCCCTATGAACTTTGCTTGGGGTTGGGATGCTTGCTCAAACCCTCACATTTCTTTCATCCTTGTTTTCATCCACATCGATCGGGAAAGTGAACGTGCTTGGTAGACTCTAATCCACTAGACTAATCTCACAATTCTCTTGTTGTTGACCTCTCTCAGTAACTCAAAATCTAATCCCATGCTAGGACCTCCAATACAGCTCGAACTTACCCTCCAGAATATGGATGGCATGTTCCAGGTCTACTTGGTCTCTCTTGGTTTTATGCAAGGCTTGACCTAGGATGGATTTGACCATCTAGTAAGTTTGGAGCAACCTAAATATCTTGTTTCCATGGTTCTGGCATGGACCAGGTCGATCAACTAGTCGCCAGTCTCAGTTGCAATCTCTTTATCTAGGAGGTCCTTGTGCTGCAGCCACACCAATTCTTCCACTTCTTTTGTTGTCTGAATCTCCTCTTCCGAGAAAAATTCCCAAAATCTTGCCTCTATTGTCGATGCATCCCTTGCAACTCGAGTGGACTGGATAGGGCCTTTTGAAGACGAGGCTTCCTTGTTGTTACACCCCGTAAATCACACTTTTACCTTCCTCTTCCAAAGGCATGCCATCATGTTGATCTTACCAGCTAAGAGTCTACACCGTTTAGGACTGATATGGGGAAGTTGTAAGATGTGGTGAATACCTGCACAAAATATCTAGCTAGCAAAAGAACATACACAACTTGCAAAGGTGAGAAGAAGAGAGAAAAATTGGAGTGAAAGAATGAGAAATTGTATTAACCAAATGAAATAATGATAAAATACACATTATATAATCTAAATGGATCAACTAATGCACAATAGAGGAGAAGCCAATGCACCACAGTGGTGGTATAGAGAGATCTGGACACACACAGACAATTACGGGAGTTAACTGCCACCTAGTCCTAGTCAGCTATCATGTATTCCTTAGTTAATTGGATAGACCATAGTGAAATGAGGAGGAGATCAAGCATGCACAAGGAATGTGCCTTCTTGGTGATGATCCCAAGGTAAGTGCTCATTCAGGGTGATGATATCAAGGTTACTTAGTGATAAAACCAAAGTAATCTTGAATGAATCTACTCCATTAGTCAACTTAAGAGAATATTTTCCTAGAATGTAGGAGAGGTTCCTAGAAAATAGGACACCCTCAATAATGACTAATAAACATAGGAAAATAAGGAAAAATATCTTAGGTGTGTGTAATATCTCTAACATGTAAGAAGTGGTGAACACTTGCACAAAAGATCTAGCTAGCAAAAGAACATACACATCTTGGAAAGGTGAGAAGAAGAGAGAAAAATTGGAGTGAAAGAATGAGAAATTGTATTAAACAGATGAAAGAATGATAAAATACACATGATATACTCTGCATGGCTCAAATAATGCACAACAGAGGAGAATCCAATGCACCATAGTGGTGGTCTAGAGATATCTGGACACACACAGACATTTACATGAGTTAACTGCCACCTAGTCATAGTCAAATACTCATGTAGTCCTCAGTTAACTGGACAAAACTGCGTGAAATGAGGAGGAGATCAAGCATGCACAAGGAATTCTCCTTCATAGTGATGATCCCAAGGTAAGTGTGCATTCATGGTGATGATCCTGAGGTTAATTGGTGATAAAACCAAAGTTACCCTCAATGACTCCACTTTGCTAGTCAACTGAAGAGAATATTCTCCTAGAATGTAGGAGAGGTTCTTAAAAAATAGAAGATCCTCAATAATCACTAATAAAGAGAAAATAAGGAAAAATATCGTAGGTATGTGTAATATGTCCAACATCCCCCTCGAACACTGCTATGGGGTAATGAAGAATGGGTCTCGAAAACAAAGGCCATGTTAGGTACCTAAAAACAATACAACTAATGAACACTAAAATAAAGCGAGGAAAGAGGGAAATCATCATGGGAAAACACCCCCTCAAAGTAGAATGTATCAAAATAAGAAAAGACAATTGCTAAGCAACTATGTGCTTCACTCCAAGATGGTCATGCAGAGAGTGAAACTTTTGCTCGGTGAAAGTCTTGGAGAAGATGTCATCAGTTTGTTTAGAGGAAGGACATAACTACAAGTCGATGATCCTCTCATGGAATATATATTTGATGTAGTGCATATGGATATCGATATTATTTGTCTGTTTCTACTGCACTGGGTCTGTGCAAAAATTGAGATTACTCTAGTTGTCACACAAAATGACAGACAATCTGTGGAATCAATACCCAACTATGTAAGAAAGTTCTATAGACACAATGCTTGGATGGTAATGTTAACTACTCCTTTGTACTAGGCCTTGGCTAAAAATAGAGAAATAGCAGACTGCTTCTTGCTCGACCAATAGATAGGCCCTAAACCCAAACTAACAATGTATCCGGATGTGGACTTGTGATTAGTGATATCGTCTACCTAGTCAAAATCTGTGAATCCTATGAGATTTAATACAAAGCTTGATGCATAATGAATCCCATAGTTGATGGTGCCCTGAACGTACGAAAGAATACACTTTTCATCCTTCCAGTGTAACTCATGCAACTCCTACATGTACCTAGAGACTACTCCCACTGCATATGATAGTTCTGGTTGGGAGTGGGAGAGATACAACAAACACCCCACAAGATGCTTGTATAGAGTGTTATCAACCAATGGAGCATCCCCACTATCCTCAAGTCTTACCCCATATATGAAGGGTGTAGGGGAAGACTTGTTGTCTGTCATGTGGAATCTATCCATGAGATCTCGAGCATACTTGGGTTGAGATATATTGATGCCTGAAGCATCCTGACTGATCTTGAGAACAAGGAAGTGATGGAGTGGACCCATGTCCATCATAAAAAAACCCATCATGTAGAATTTGTTTCCTCATAGAAATCGATGAAGTTGAGTAGCTAGTGATCAAAAGATCATCCACATAAAGAACTAGAATCATAAGTGAATCAGTAGTCCTAAGCATGTAGACATTAGGATCAGATTTGCATATCACAAAATTCTGGGACAACACGTATGAGTCCATCATGGTGTACCATGCTCTCGGTGCCTTCTTGAGGCCATAGAGAGACTTATTGAGCCTGCAAACCAAAGAAGAATCCTCTATGAAGCCTGGTGATTGCTCCATGTAAATATCTTCTAAGATATCTCTATGAAGAAACACATTCTTCACATCCATCTAATGGACTTCCCAGCCTCTGGTTGCCACAATAGAAAGGGCTAAATGAATAGAATACATCTTCTCTACTAGAGTGAATGTCTCATTTTAGTTTATGCCATGGATCTGTTGAAAACCTTTAGAAGCTAGTCTTTCCTTATATCTACTAACTTGTCTGTATGTTGCGCTCTTCATCCTGTAGACCCATCTGCATCTGATAAGCTTCCCTCATGAAGGAAGTAGAACTAGATCCCAAGTCTAGTTCTCAAGAAGGGAGTTGTACTCCTCCTGCATGGATGATTCCCAAAAGGGATTCCCTATAGTCTTGCAATAGGTTTGCAGGTCTGAATACTAAGCCACATA
>SNQJ01S0001152.1:663883-678442 GCA_010110895.2 Picea sitchensis | reverse complement strand
AAACAATTGATGTTTGTAACGTTTTACGTGCAACACGAACATCTTCTTTTCGAGATTTTCCAAAAGCTTTTAATACACTAGTTATATTGTTAAAGACATTATGTTGCACCTTTGTATCATTTGTCAAATTTTGAATACCCAATAATGATGTAGCTTCTTTTAACTTTCTCGACTTCAATAGAGAAAGTAAAAGTTGAGCCTATACTGTTACTGATTCATCTTTGAAATAAGTATTATACATATTCTTAGTTCGATATCTTATATAATGATTAGCTTTTTTCTTCCCAAATTTGTCAGTATCAACATTTTCTAATGTTTCATCATCAATGTTGATAGATTCTCCTGCATATTTCAATTTAAACTTTATATTAAAAAACATAACCCGAACACAAATTCACTAAGTTATATATACTTGAGTGTTCATCTTGTATTAATCTAAATTTTTTTACACATACCTATAGATGATTCGTCCTCTGATTCAATTTCAGTTTCATCGTCTTCTTCGACATTATGAGACAAATCTATTTATGTTTTTTGAAAAACATCAAATTGTAATTACAATCAATTATATTATTTACAATATTTTTAATTTGAATTCTATACTTTGAATTTTGTACTTTCTAAATACAGTCCTAATGTGTGTCGTGTGCTCGATCATCATATGTGCATGCATACCTGGTTGAACTTCTTCTTGTCGAAAATCTCTACTGACATTATCATCATTTCTTTCTTCAATATTTGCACGTTCTTGTTTCTTTCTCCGATAAAGCTCTTTCCTTTGTTCGATTTGGCGAGTATCATCTCGAGTGCGATCTTATTTTCTCTTGTGCAAACTTTTGTTTCCCATGACTTTTATAGTTAACTGTAAAAGATATGTTCAACAAAGACTTCACCTTGAAAAAATGCTAACATTTATCTTTCAACATATAAATTGTTATTCCAATAAAAACTTGAACAAACATCATTTACCTTATTCAACAAAAACCAAAAAGATGATTCGAAACTTTGTTTAAGTGCTCTAGAAAACCACCATGTATCGATATCGATCCTCCAATTAAGCCTATGGAACAGAGGGAAGAAATAAAGAAAGAAAATAATATAGCTGCAATTAGTAATAGAAATGCTTTGAAATTCCTATCCTCGAGCTTATATTTGTCTGTCCATCTGATGAATTGTGTTAAATGTGTTCGTCCAAAATCCTATTTATACAATTTGGTGCGAAATAAAATGATACGACGTTTCGTTTCATTTTTTTCGATGGACGGAATTCGTTCGACCGTCTTTCGGCTGAAAGAATTTTGTTTCGGTCGAAAGAATTGTTTTTCGGCTGAAATACGTGGAAACCGTTTAGTTTTGACAGTTTCCGTTAGATTTTAGTATTTCGGCCAAAATATTATTTGTTCGGCCGAAAAAAGGAAATTGGGACTAAAAACTAAAACCAAAGAATTGGCCCAAGCTTAACTGAACTTCGGAGGTTGCGGACTCCTGCAAATACTGAGAATTTGGTTTCGAAAATGACACCTGCATTTCCAAAATTGAATCTACTTTCAATTAGTATAATTTGTTTTCATTTTTTTTTTATCTAATTTTATTTAATTTAAAAAAAAAATCACTACATAATATTTTCAGCAAATATTATGATTCAGTGAAATGAAATATCGGTATCTCTAAAAATATACAGTGAAAAATTTGGAAAAAAATATATTCATAGTCCTTAAACTGTTCTTTTCAAAAGGGTATATTTACATTTTACTTTGAATTAAAAATTAAGATAGATACAACGTGTAGAACAACATGTGTTTAAAATATGCAACGTTTTCAGCTTGGTCAACTTAAAAAAATCTAGAAATTATAATATCCATCCGTTAGATTCAAAATTATAGTCATAATAAAACAGATTCTCTGTAGATTGTTGCAGTATATTTCGTTTCTTAAAAACATAAGTTTAATAATAGATACATTGTTGTAGAAATAAGTAACTCGTTATCATTCATTTCATGTTTAAGAAACATACTGTTAAACAATTGTCAAATTGACATATCAAATCGTGATAAAAAAAATTGAAAAATAGTCATTGGAAAGCTAACACAATTCTTCACAAGTTTTGTTTTTACTATAAAGTGAAATTCTAAATAAAAAAAATACTTTTGTATGTCGAAAGTTGAATAACTTGTGAAAATACAGTTTTTTTGTCATAAAACAAGCAAAAGTGTAACCCATCTTCATGATTTCACCCAATGAAGAAGATCCAAATAAATTTTGGATGAAATTTTGAAAACCGTGCGGTCGTTTCTAGAAAAATGTTGAAATTTTGTTGATTTTAAAATGATCATAACTTCACTTCCCAGACTCCATTTCGGACGATTTGTTTTTGAAATTTGATATTATCCCGAGAGGAATTGAAATATCCAATTTGTTTATGCAAACTTTTCTTAGAAAATATCATAATTGAGTCGTATGTGCGTGGCTCCCTTTTTGTCTCCTGGCATGCATGCATTGCGCATGGAAAAGTGTTTGCAAGTGACCCCTAAGATGCATGCCATATATATTCCATATGAAATTCAGAAAACAAATATGAAATGGAGTAGACATCATCTTCAATTAATGGAATACAAATTTGTGCACATACTTTTGTAGAAGACTCTTCATAATAAGAGGCTTGATCTTCTGATGGCTTCTCTTTTGGCTCTATCCATTCAACCTCCTGCAGAAATCTTCACAATCTTATTTATTCCTGAATAGAACCTCAAATCTGGTCCATAATTCACTTGGAGTTGATTCTTGTGAGTCATCATATACTTGATGGACAATTTCAGGAGAAATAAACTAGAGGATACATACTATGGCCATATATTGTCTATTGAGAAAATAGTTTTTCTCGTCGGTGGAATCAGTCTCTACTTACATTGCCATAGTTATTTGGTACAAGCCTCTGCATCCGAGCAGAAGCATAATTTTTTTCTTCCACTCCATATAGTTATGAGGCGTGAGAAATTTTTCCGGTGAATAATCCATATTTTTTGTGTTCTTCAATCTTCAGTACTTGCAAAAAATAATTTGGTGTATCTTTTTCTTAGCAGTCCGTCGGCTCTAATACCATGTAATTGTGTTGAACCTACACAAAATAGATCTAGCTAGAAAATACCACACACATTTGTAGAGAGAAATTGAGAAAGAAGCAAGAGAAAAAGAATGAAAGAATTCTCATTAACCATATTCCACACTCAAAGAGTGAATAATTTACAATAGATATATGTTACATGAGTAACTAATGCACCATAGTAGTGATCTAGAGAGATATAGACACTCACTGACAAACACTGGAGTGAACTGCCACCTAGTCCTAGTTAACCGATCCATGTAATCATTAGTTAGTTGAGACACATGTGTGGAAGTGAGAGAGACACATGCAACTGTTGGTGATAAAACCGAGGTTTCCATGCATGAGTGACTTCCACTAGTCTAACTTAATCTTAAATTAGATTTCCATGATTGAGTATAACTTAATCTGAACTAAAGAGGAACACCCTATTTTGTAGGGGAATATTCTCTAGAGAGAATATTCTCATCTAAGGAAGAGTTCTCAATATTGGATGGTAAAACTTAGGAAAATAATTATAGGTGAGTGTGTAATATCTCCAACAACATCAATATGTACATAAAAAGACATTGTATACAATGAAATGTAACAAAAGTCACCAAATTCAACCAAACTCAATGAGAGACAACCAAAATTTGGTTTAAATATTCGAGTTAATGTGATAATATCATCCTTAAATTTTATAGTAGCAGTGTTTATGGTTTTGGTGTCATGTCTTTTCTTCCTTCTCCTACCTATGGTTTTTCCTACGTGAGTTATTACACACATATTATAGTGGAATATCCTTATGTGGGAATTCGTTCACATTAATCAATATTGCATTGAAAAGCAATAAGACAAGTAAGCTATTGTTGGTTCAAGCGTCATTATTATCCAAGCTAACCATCATTGGATTATTGTTCTTATGATGGAATTCATAAAAATGTTTATAATAGATTCAAATWTAACCAATAATCCGTGAGATCGTTTTGTATCCATTAAGAGGTCTTTATCCTAGAAACTATGAAAAATAATGTACACAAAAAAAAAGAGGTTCATTAAAAGACATACATATAATATTGTATATTATTTCATGGCACATACATAGAGTGATGCTACAGAGTTTGAATGAAGTGATTTAACGATGAGAGTGGGTAATAATGAAATATGTCCTTTTATAGGATAGTGTAGGTTGTTGAAGAGAAAGGGACCTAGCTTCAATAAATACAAAGCAACTTGGACTAGCTTAACCAAAAAATAGAACAATTTGACCATAAGTATGAGAAATTGATAAATGTCATATGTGAGTGAGAGGCGCAAGAACTGAGAGACAAAATAATATAGTTGATAAGATGTGTTTTTTGTTTCTTTTACTAATTTCAACCCCAAGAGTGGGACATACATGTTTTTGATTAACTCCAATATGTAGTTTTTTAATCACGATGGTCAAATCTCCTATGGAAGCTAGGCATAGTAAGGGTCGATTATAAATTTTACTATATATTATTATAACATAGGGTTTATATATATATATATATATATATATATATATATATATATATATATAATTTTCGTTATTGTGTGAGTGTTAAGTTTTTTATTAAATATGTAAAAAACACTATGGTATATTTAATCAATTATGAATTATTTTAAACGAAATATGATACAATTACTTTATCACTATATCATTTAGTGTGTGCACAAGAATCTAAACCTTTCATTATTATTTTTAACTCTTACCTCTTGACTCTACACTAACCCAACTTGGAAACTATCATTAATGAGATGTTATATATTAATTGTCACTAGATAACACTTATAACTTAGTGTGGAGTGGCATATGCTTCTATTATTTTAATATTTTCCTTAGGAGGTACATTTTATGCCTCAAATTTACTTTAATGTGTATTTGGCATAGGGAATTACCAAGGTGGAGTCATAATGCCAACCATCGTCAATAACACTAAACTGAATTGGAAGTCAATGATCCATGTGTGGGGTGGATTTTAAGACTAATATGGTCCCCTTTCTATTACAAAATCCTTCATTAATTATGGTAGACACTCACTCTACCATTATAAATCAATCTCAATCTAATTTATTATCCATTGGGTTATGGAGATATAACAAAAACAAAATAATGTCTACAAAGTAGATTTAGTAAAATGCAACACTTTTTAAATGAAATATCAATATACTATATAAAACACCATTCATTGACCAAAATTTTAAGAGAGAGTAGGAGAGGAAGACAAAATTAAGAGCGTCAAGAGCCAGGGGGAGGGGTCAGGGGAAAATGAAGAGGAGAAAAGAAGAAAAAGGGGAAGAAGAATGAGTAGGATGAGGGATGAGATAAGGAGGAAAAGGAAGAGATGGAGGAAGGAAAGGGAGAAGAAAAGTAGTGGGGAAGAAAAAGAGGAAGAGGAAGAGGAGGTGGGAAGAAAAAGATGAGGGGAAGGGGAAGAGAGGGAGGAGGTTGGGGGGGAGAAAAAGATGAAGAAGGGGAGGAGGGTGGGGAAAATACCAAGAGAAGGGTTATGAGGGATATGAGAAAGAGGAAAAGGAAGAGAGAGAGGAAGGATGTGGTGAAGAAGAAGAGGAGGAGGGGGAAGGAAACCCAAATCTCATTTTGTTCTAAATCTATGAATTAAAGAAAAATAAGAAAAAGGGAGGAAAACCCAAATCTCGTATCCAAAAACCAAACCCAAACTCTATCTCCCAAACCTAAAAATTATCTCCCATTTTCAAAACTGAAATCCCATTTCCAAAACTTAACTCCAATTTTCTTTTAAGTCTACACAATTGTAAAAATAAATAAACAAATAATCGAGGGAAAATAAAGAAAACGTTACCTATGAATCCAATAGATCTAGTGATGCCCCATAAATATCCCTTTCCTTCTTCTATTAAGTGCCCCCACAAATATCCATTTCCTTATTATATTAAGTTCCCCCACAAACATCTTTCAACTCCAAGAATCTCTGCCCTAAACCCTCGCGTGAAAATGAAATGAGGGACCCCCCTTTCAACTTATATGAGAAATGTACAATTAAAGCGATACAAATGTTGTTTTTGCATCTATTTTTATTTTTATTTTTATTTGAACTTTACATCTTTGTAGTGTTGTAATATCATCGACTATCACAATGTGGATATAAAGTGCATGTCAAGCAACATCATATTAGCACCTATATTGCATCATATCAATATCATATTAGCGTCTATATTGCATCATATCAACATCATATTTTACAATGCTATGAATAATTCTACATTGTGTCAACAACATGAAGTACTATGTTAAAATAAGTATAATGTCATCATCACATATTGTAGTGTTGTTGTAGCATCGTTATAACATAATTTACCATCGATAACTACATTGCAAAATTAATTAATGCTATCATATTTATTATAATTGGAATAGTTATTCAAGATTATATCATTATTATAATTATTAATAATTATAATTATTACTAATTATAATTATTAATAATTATAATTATTACTAATTATAATTATTACTAATTATAATTATTAATAATTAATAATTAATAATTATAATTATTACTAATTATAATTAATATTATAATAATTGTAATTACAATTTAGGGGTGTCAGGTGTTGGGGGGGCGGAGGGGGTCATCATCAACTCTAAGGCAAGGAAAATTTTAGGGGCTAAATTTTTCCCATGGGCTAATTTTCCATGCTTTTCCCCCAAAAAGGATTCTCCAATTTCCATTTTTTTCTAAAAATAATTCACCCAAATTCTATAGAATAAAATTACTTTACCTTAAAAATCACCAAATTTTTAATAATTTTACAAAAATATCGCTAAATGTTTTATAGTTTTCATATTAAGGACTAGTAAGATTCACCAAGGTTTCTACATTTTAATATAAATTTCCACGCTTAAAATTATCCTTGTTCTAAGGGAAACCAATAATTGAAGTATGCATGGGGGTTTGGGAATACCATGAACAATGAAGTTGAGGCATTAGCCTTATGCAAATGCCTCTTGCTCCTTAAATCTGAAAGGATTCATGTGGAAGTAGTTGTGGGAGATTCTATGGGAAATCTAAGAGAAATGATAAACAAATATATTCCGAAGAGGAAATACCCGACTAACATGGAGCCCACTTAATGATCATTGAAAGGAGTCAACATTGAAATTTTTACAAAAATTTATCATGTTTGATGAAATCTAACATGATCAACCTAGACATGTACATTTATGAAATGGGAGGGTTTTAGAACTAAAAAATAAGCTAGAGACACTCTCCCCAAAGGCCAAAACATTAGAAACCCAAAACAATCTAAACAAGGCCAATTTTTTCAATTGTTTTCCATGATTTTGATCTAGGTGGATATCGGTGGCCACCCACCTTTTCCAATTCGCTCAAAACAATTTTCTAGCAATTTTGGTAATTTACTATTTTTAGCAGTTTTTAACTTCCGGGGCCATTTTGAGGGCCTAAATGAAGGTTTTTTGGGATAGATATTATCAATGAGATCCAAAGGCTTTGATTGAGCCCCCAAAATGAATCTCCTCGACGATACCTTTCCAATGAGCTATCGTATGCCCCAAACGGAGATCGTATGACAAAGTTACACCCACGGGAAGTTGATACACCAAACTACCCAAAACATGGTCCACAAAATTGTTCGCTTTTCATCTTCTGGGGTTAGGGTTTGGGATTTTATTTATGATAAAAATGCCTTTGGAGGCTCATTGTAAAATCATATTCTCACGGATGCGAGTAGTCGTCACATCTCTAGCGAGTCTTTCACTCTGTACTTTACAGTGTTTGTACATTTTCGCTCATTAATAGAAAATTGTGTATTAATGTATATTTGTGTTATGGTTGCATCTATGATACATTTCTGCTATAATATTGGATATCCGAGTTATATCTGTACATTTCTTTATTATATCTTCTCTCTCATTTTGTGTCGAAAATAATCTGGATCAGTGGTATCAAAGCACGATGCTCTTAATCTTTTTTTTTTTTCAATTCATGTCCCCGACAAGATCTGAGTATAGAAAGTTGGGTCTCAATCTCGTCTCTCTTGAAGATAATTGCTCTCACACGCCCAAGAAATCCTCCATGGTAGAAGAAAATAAAAATGATGGAGCAGACAATTCTATCAATCTGTTGCTTGAGCAAGCTCTCACGCAATAGAGAGACGCAATGATGGAGAATTTTTCCCACATCCTTCAATGCCTGATAGAAACAGGTGCATATTCGTAAAACAACCACTTTGGAAGAACCTCTCCTTTCAAGGTATAGGTTAATTTTGATATTCACGTATTTGAAGGTCGGATAGATGCGGATGCCCTAGACAAATGGTTAAATCTGCTAGAAGGTTATTTCTATGTTCACCATTTTTCCGACAGGGAAAAGATCACCTTCGCACTCCTCAAATCTCTCCCCCGTGTCAAACATTGGTGGGAAACTTATTGGGAGAAAAGTTCCACAGAAGAGTCTGGAATATATGGGACTGATCCCACTTGGGATATTTTTGTGGATCCGGTAAAGGAACAATATTACCCTGTTGGCAACTATGAGGACCAGTATATGAGATGGACCACACTGCAGCAAGAGAGGGGCTAAGCAGTTCCATAGTTCACCAATACCTTCCATACCTTTCACACCAAGCTGGGTATCAAATACTCTGAACAACATTTGGTTTTGAAATACCGTGGGGATCTACACAGATACATCCAAACTGAAATGGATTTTCTGGACATCTCATCACTCTGTGTTGCTTATCGATATGATGTTAAAATTGAGTAGAAATTTAAGCACCAGAAAAAACGAGAGTTCG
Organism: Picea sitchensis; assembly: GCA_010110895.2. Taxonomy (NCBI): domain Eukaryota; kingdom Viridiplantae; phylum Streptophyta; class Pinopsida; order Pinales; family Pinaceae; genus Picea; species Picea sitchensis. The sequence continues at coordinate 669,534 of SNQJ01S0001152.1, read as the reverse complement.
GGTATGAAAATCCACAAAAACCAAAGTATGATAAAAAAATCCCTAACAAACAGTCTCTCGAAAACCATTCCAAGCCACATGAAAATAAGGGTCACGGGAAGACGAAGAAGGACACCGAAAAATGGTGTGATTTCCACAAAATCCCTTGGAACCAAACTGATGAATGTCGCTCAAAACTGTCATTAGTGGTCGAAATCAAAGATAAGGAGCCGAACCCTGATTCAGAATCTGATTCAGAAAATACTGACAGAAGACAGAACATCGACGCAGACCCCACTGCTATTGTCGTGACCGCAACAATTCAACCAGAAGAACCAACATATCTTGAAGAGGGGGGTCACCTTTTTCATTCATAGATGTGGGTGAAGGGGACCCCACTTCATTTTATTATTGATAGCGGAAGACAAAAGAACCTCATCTCAAAAAAGGTCGTCAAACAGTTGGGATTGCCGACAACACCACACCCACAACCATACTACATCGGGTGGCTTCTCCAGGGATGAGATCTCCGTGTCAGCCAGTAGTGTCTATTGTCATACGAAATCCATCCATTCAAGGATGAGGTATTATGTGATGTTTCCCCACTGGATGTCTGTGATGTTCTCTTGGGCCAACCATATATGTGGAAGTGCCATGCTATCTATGAGTCTTGACCCCGTAGTGTCATTGTTAATCTAGGGGGTTATATCTACAGGATACCAGAGGTGGTTCCGACTACTGTCCCAACTAAACAGTGCTACAAGGTAGTATCTCATACTACAAAATTTATCTTCTTCGCAATATGTTCAAAAGGTGAACAGAAGGATACTACAACCACTACAGCCTTGGCCCAAGCACCTTTTATCCAATAGAAGCAGGTCGAAAAGACTGCAACAAAGCACAAATATTCCTTCTTCACATAGACATCTCATGTATCCATACTATTTAAAAAGGTCCAACCCTTCCAGCCACAAGTTCGTGAAAACCTTCAAAAAGATAAGCATCACAACTTCTCGAACAAGGCAAGTAGCTCATCAAGATGAAGATTCAACAAACTCGTTTCCCTCTCCCTTGGGAACTCAACGCAATGGATACCATTTCTTACTAAGGAGGGAGGATTGATCCAAGTGGATATTGGTGGCCACCCACCTTTTCCAATTCGTTCAAAACAGTTTTCTGGCAATTTTGGCAATTTACTATTTTTAGCAGTTTTTAACTTCCAGGGCCATTTTGAGGGCCTAAATGAAGGTTTTTCGGGATCGAGCTTCTCAATTATAGCCAAAGTCTCTAATTGAGACCCTAAAATGAATCTCATCGACGATACATTTCCAACGAGCTATCGTGTGCCCCAAATGAAGATTGTATGCCAAAGTTACACCCCCGGGAAGTTGTTACACCAAACTATCCAAAACGATGTCCACAAAACTGTTGGCTTTTCATCTTTTGGGGTTAGGGATTTGTATTTTCTTTATGATAAAAATGAATTTGGAGCCTCATTGTAAAAATTATCTTCTCACGGATGCGAGTAGATGTCACATCTCTTCTCAGAGATAGGCTGCCACCATTCTAGCGAGTCTTTCACTTTGTACTTTACAGTCTTTGTACATTTTCGCTCATTAATAGAAAATTGTGTATTACTGTGTATATGTGTTATGGTTGCATCTATGATACATTTATATTATAATATTGGATATTCGAGTTATCTATGTACATTTCTTTATTATATCTCTGCTCTCATTTTGTGCCGAAAATAATCTGGATCAGAGTTGGAGCTACAAATCCAACTAATGTCTCAAGAAAACAAGCCATGCTTATATTAATCCATCAAGTAATATAGTGAACTCAAAAGTAAGAGAGAAGACATTTCAATTAAGGTTATATGGTTCTAGCAACAATAGGGAACACAATAATCCTCCTCTAGATGTAATGGATATAATCCAAAAAATCAAGTTAGGGGAGCAAGCAACAACAAAAATGTCAAGCATGCACGTATTAATGGTTAGACTTGTCAAGTTGATCTCTTAGTTTTAAGGATACTGAAATTACTAATGTAGGTTAGATAATATTGCCAATCTGAAAATTTATTATCCCTACTAATCCAAACTTAGTGAGTGAGGCCCAACCAATATAAAATACAAAACATTGAATCCATATTTAACTAAGCCGAAGTGAACTAAATTTCATCATTGATAATCTTCTAGTAAACATTTATTTGTAGACTTTGAAACATTTTACTTGTCAATTTAGTCTTTATGTTGTTTCGTTGAAGGAGAGGGTGCATGCCTTGCTAGTGAGATTTTGTTGTCAAAATAAGCATAACAATTTTTAGCTTTGTAGCTAATGGAAAAGATTAAAAAAAAAGGTGATATTTTTTTCTTCCCCATTAGCGAACATGACAATAATACGATGATGAATGTGAAAAAAAATGTGAAAGCTATGCATCAATATCACACCATTTTTTTTTATTCTATGAATATCATATTTTTTTCAACATCAAATTACTCAATGCTAATATCAAATATATTATCGTGCAATGTCATATTACCATTGCCAAAGAATCATTTAGTGAAGTCAAATAATTTCTTGTAACCCCCAATGCTCCTAAAAAATTAATCAATATTGTTATATTTATATAAGCCTCATAAAAATTGATAGGGGGGATCTCATTTTATGATAATATTGTCACAAATTCATGTAAGCATCATGTGTGTCTATGCTGGTAGGTTGATCGGAATTGGAGTGGGGTCAACATACCTCCTCATGGATTTCTAAGCAATGGACGATGGGTGCATGTAAGAGGGACAACATTGCTCTAGTGTATGGGGATGGAAGTGGACTTAACATTTTGTTGTCATGGATTATGTCCACTATAGCTTGAAACACTAGGTTTCTAGTGAGACCCCCAAGTGACTTGATTTTGATAAGGTTTCCATTTAGTCATATGGTGTCAATATGAGGCAAATAAGTATTGTCAAAAAGGTATCAATGAGTACTTTGAGAACATCCAACTACGAATCTAATTTGAGGTCGCCAACTATTGATTCAACTTCCTAAAAACTCTATTATGAAAGCTACCTATACCACACCATCGAAACTGATTTGGAGACTTGTGAAAACTCCAAGTGGGTCATTCAACATCAAAATGGATAAAATGTTATGTTTTTATAAATATCTATTTTACATCAATGACACATTTTAAACCAACAATCTCTGCCACCAAATTGTTGCCCTAAAACTAGTGTTGATCTTATGAAAGTTTGTTCTCAACAACCAAGGCTTGAAACTAGCCATATGATATACCATTGGAAAGGTCCCAGACAACCCTATGTCATACTAGGAATTTTTTTATCTCTAGGTTAGATTCAAAATGGAATATGATCAGTGAAATCACATATGGAATTTGACCCCTGTTGTGCCCCCACAACTACCCACTCAAATTCTCTTCCTTAGAGGATTTTAGTGGGTACCCCCTATCAAAATTTTAGCAAGGGATTTGATCACTACTAACTTGATTTTCTATTGATACAAGAAACTACCATTCTATCTATGTAGCCCCAATCCTATCCCAAGAACACATATGATAATGAGATATTTGGTGAGTTTTTCCTTTCATTCATTATCCCTCTTTCTCAATGGGTGAGGTGCAAGTCCTGCTAGGTCCTAAAAGAAATCTTAACTCATACAACCATGCTCGAGGGCTATCAAACCACTCTCCATCAGAACATTACTCCTAAGAGGGAAATAACATGCAACACCAATAACCTTTTTGATGAGATAGTTCTGATAGCACTTTTGGGAAACTTTCTATTGGAGTATTTTCCATTGGAAAGGTTTACACCTTGTTCACAATATCGACTCTAATGGAACCCCTTTGATGGAATTCTCTCGATGCATATAGCTTCACTATGCCAGAAAGTCCTTATCCCATGTCTTCGTTTCAAGTTGTTACTATCCCAAAGGACTATTCTACATGGTAAAAGTCAGGGGTGCAGAGTGGGTCCCTCACATAACCACCAACATTATGTGGAAGACAACAATTTGTTGTTTAATTTAGTCTTATCCAAGAGATTTAGTCTCCTTGTGAGTAATGATTTTCATACATACACTATCTTCAAGAAAAAAATACTCTCTCGATACCTTCCCATCACAACAAAGACTAACCATGGTACATTCTTCTCTCCAATGGATCCTTTCCAATGACCCTCTCCGATATCACTATTGGGAACCCTTATATTAGAATGATCTTTTCATCTTCTTCTTTTTTCTCTATGATGGTGCACTCTGATAAGGCTAATTTGAAGTACTAAAGTGTTGAACTAAAAAAAAAAATTGTGCACACTAAGTAACATATAGATAACACTCATAGATGTATAATTTATTCCCTAGCATGATTCCCAATACATAAATGAATATTCCTTAGGAATCACCATCAAAGGGCATGAGGGAAGTGGAGTATTTGAAACATTTTGATGGAACATCCTGATGACTCCTTCTGATAGTACTATTGGGTGCATTTTTCAGGTTTGATCTCCTAATCACCATGCGCCCAATACATGAATATGAGAAGATATATCCTCCCGAGAGCATTAAAGACGGTGCAATCCTCTACCTAGAAACAAGATTTTTTCCACTTAAACATTAATTACAGAAGATTGGCGGTAAATTACAAATGAATAATATATTTTTAACCCTAAATAACGCCTCATTATTCTTCTGCAAGTTTTTATGAATTTGTTTCTGCATATTACAGCTCCGAGCTAACCTCAGACTTCTACGGAGTCCCAGAATGACAGGTATGCGAATGAATTATTTTTTATCGGATATGTTGTTGGATTAGTTCAATAGATTTATGTGGGATATGTGTATTGTAGAAAACCAAGACAACATTATGTTGTGACTGTATAGGAGACACCATATATATGACATATGTGATTGTTTTTTGTCTCCCCTACACACCATAATTTTTGGGTATCCGCCATATCATAGGATGCCCTAGAAACCCTAAAGAATATTGGGGATTGGCATATGGGAAAGTACTATACTTATGTTAGAGTCTATGGGCGCTCTGAGGCCCAACATCTCCTACCCAAATATGTTCCTGATAAGTTGTTGGCCTAAAAGACTGTTTATAAAACAATAGAAATTGGTATAAGATTGTTCCTCTCAGGTAGTTGTAAGAAAACTTTTCCCACCTTCCCTCTAAACATAGGGAGATATGCATTATACAATGTTCCTCATGCTAGGAAGGAAGTTGAAGCCCTGTATGATATATCCCCATGTATAGAGGAACCTAGAGGGCATTACCCAAAAGATATATCAATCAATCATGTCAAAGTTGTTGTACTAACTCATGTTGTAATTCATGAAGTGAACTATGCAGAGGAGATATTCAAAGGGTTTTTATTCTTTGAATAATTACTACCCAGGTTTCCATATGAGCCAACTAAAGAGAATGGTTGCTTTCGCACCTGGTGGTATCCTCTTAGCTGGCACCTGCAATGAACTCAACTCTTCCTTGACACTACTCAACACTTACGGCCCGTGTCTGGAGTGTAGATCATTCTGGGAAAAGTTGGACAGCCTGGGCCTACTAGCCATAAAAGACCTCGTTATCGCCAGAGACCTGAACTTCACGCTCAGCAACAAGGAAATTTTGGGCAACAGGGAAAAAT
>SNQJ01S0001152.1:628140-663873 GCA_010110895.2 Picea sitchensis | reverse complement strand
ATGGCACGGGCCTGGGTCGACCTGACATACCTATCCGACCACACTCCCATCTGCTTTCAGCTTGGAAATGGTAAACCGGGGGCGAGCTACCCGTTCAAATTCAATTCGGCATGGCTGCTGGAGGTCGAATTCGACCTGATTGTCAAAACAGTCTGGACAGATCCATCACTCTCTCTACCAGGGGATGCATAGGGCACTCTAGTCAGTAAACTAAAAAGACTAAAATCTAACACCATAAACTGGCTGAAAAGGAAAAAATCTCATGAAACAGCCACCCTGAACAGTCTCGAACTACAACTCTCTTGTTTACACAGGCTCAAGACTAGATCTAACCGGCTGAGGAACATTGATGAAAATATACGCACTCTAGAGGCTTCCAGATTGCACATACTCCAGGCAGATGAAAAAAGATGGATATTAAAAAGTCATGCGCTCTGGCTCAGTAGTGGAGACAGCAACACCAGATTCTTCCACCAATTTGCAAGCCACCGTAGAAATAAAAAACTTATTTGGGATATTGAGGCTGAGAATGGAAACACTGCTCACAGCATAGAAGACATAAAAAAAGAGGCACATAATCACTACAAGAGTTTTTTCAAAGGAGACCAGAACATCTCCATACAGGACCAGGCAGAGATAGCTCAACTTTTCCAACGGATGGTCACAGAAGAGGAAGCGAGAGAACTGGAAACCCCCTGCACAAAAGAGGAAATTCTATAGGTATTAAAAGGCTTTAAAAAGGAAAAAATCCCCGGACCCGATGGATGGACGGTGGAACTATACCTTCATTATTTCAAATTAATGGCACATGACCTGCTGGAAGCCATTGAGGAATCGAGGATCAGAGGAAAGGTTAACAAACAACTGAACAACACCTTCATTGTTCTGATCCCAAAACAGAATCATCCTCGCTCTTTCTCAGACTACTGACCAATCTCACTGTGTATCCTCAGCTACAAGATCATCACCAAGATCATTGCAAACAGTATTCGCCCACTTCTCTCCCGGGCACTGGCAGAAGAGCAGCTTGGTTTTCTCAAGGGGAGACAAATCCTGGATGCTATAGGCACAGCACAGGAATGCATACACAGCATAAAAACAAAAAAGATACCTTCCATCCTCCTAAAACTAGACTTAAAACAAGCTTTCGACTGCGTCAACTGGAACTTCCTACATCTCACCCTTCTCCAATGTAGATTTGGGGCAGCAACCACAAACTGGATGATGGGCTGCATAACTACTGCCTCCCTGGCAGTCCTAATCAATGGCGAGGCAACAAAGGCTTTCCACAGCGAAAGAGGACTACGACAGGGATGTCCCCTCTCACCCCTGCTTTTCATTCTGGTCTTAGAATGCCTCAGCATCTTGTTAAAAAAAAGTATATCAGATGGCAAACTAACGGGAATCAGAGCATCAAGACTGACACAAATCACACATTTACTTTTCGTAGATGATGTGATTATAATGACATCGGACTCCATGTCTGAATGGAAAGATATTTTTAATGTGTTAATGAATTTCTGCTCTGTTACAGGCCTAAATATAAATTTCCAGAAGTCTTTATTCTTGACCACAGGCGTGAGGGAAGCTTCCCAGTTAGAACTGAAAACACTTTTCGGCATTGAATCTCGAGACCTGGAGATGGGCTTCACCTACCTCGGATACTTTATCAAGCCAACAAGCTATAAATCAAAGGATTGGTGTTGGTTATATGATAAATTTGATCGCAAAATTCAACACTGGTGCAATGGATGTTTGTCCATTGGTGGCAGATACATATTGATAAAGGCAGTCTTGGAAAGCCTCCCGGTGTATTGGATGGCGCTGGCATACATCCCACAATCTGTGCTAACAAAGCTCCGCAAACAGATCTTTGCCTTTCTCTGGAAAAACAACAAGAAAAGCAGAGGCATCCATTTATGTAGGTGGGAAACGCTCTCAAAACCAAAAGTTCTAGGTGGATGGGGCCTGCAAAACCTGCAAATTTCCTACCTTGCCCTCTCGGCAAACACTCTTTGGCGTATTCTGATGATGCCAGGCATTTGGCACAACATTATAAAAGACAAATATCTTGCACATCTGCCAATCCATTCCTGGCTCAGATCAGCCACCTTCTTCCCACTAAGAGGCTCAGAGACTTGGAAGCACCTTCAAAGATCGCTTCCTATTCTTCTTCATTGGATCGCTTGGCTGTCGGGAAATGGTTCAGCTATTGAACTTGGTAAATATGACATCCTCGGCATGGGATTAAAATCCCAACTCTCCCCAAAATTGCTGGAACGCTTACATATTTTAGGCCATCATTATCTTTTCCACTTATTAGCCCCCCACAACAACAGTTCACTTGGCGAATCCTGGCAAACTAGCTCTATGCTATCACTTGACAGAGAAATCTCGGTGGAATGGAAAAGATACAGACAGCACCTAATCGAGGCAGACATATGCCTTCAGGAGAGACCAGACAAACTCATTTGGACGGGAGGCGACAAATCTGGAATCATATCTGTCTAAAATATTTACAAAGATTTGACAGAGGATATCTGGCCCACTAGTGATCAGACCTGGCGCAACCGGCTGTGGAAGTGGAATTGTCCGTTGAAGCTCAAATTATTTACATGGCTTTTGACAGAGAATAAATTACTTGTTTGGGATATCCTCCAAAGCAAGGGTTGGTCAGGCCCAAATCGATGCATTCTGTGCAAGGAGAACACCGAAAAATCGTACCACCTTTTCGTGAGATGCATATTCACTCAGCAAGTCTGGCACCAAGTCACAGTGGCACTAAAATTAACCATGCAATGGCTTGGACCCTCGACAACCTCCTGCTTTAGCTCCTGGTGCTCAAGACAATAGCCTTTCCCCTCACTGCCAGCCACCATCTGCTGGAATGTTTGGTTGACAAGGAATGCCGCCATTTTTGATGAAAAACCTCCCTCGACAAACCTTGTGACACATCTCATTCTCTCATCCGTTGACCGTCCTCCCCTCCCCACTACAGTCCAAAAATTCCGCATACCAACTATAACCTTACCCACTGACAAACCTATCGCATGGTTTGATGGAGCTGCTCAATTAGACGGAAAACTGTGCGGGGCAAGAGGCCACTTTTTTATCATCTCCCACACCTCCTACAGATGGACGCTAAACGGAGGCCAAGGAACCAACACAAAAGCTGAACTACTAGGGGCTTGGGCTTCCCTCCTCCTGGCACAAAGACTGAACATTGATGACCTACTACTTCTCGGAGACTCCAAAGTCATTATCGACTGGATAAATGACAAGGCCGAACTTCGATCTGCAGCACTGGAGGGTTGGAAAGAGCGAACTACTGAAGCAAAAGGGCTCATCAAGAGCCTTACTGTCACTCATATCTACATGGAAGAAAATATCCTTGCAGACCAGCTTTCAAAATTGGCACTAACCCGGCCTCCTGGTCAAATAACCTTTGCCCGATGGGAGGATGGAAATGAGGGACCCCCCATCCAACTAAATCTCTGACGAGGTTGGCACCAGACCACAGGAAAACCACTGGTATTTGGGACTCGGTTCTGGATACAACACAGTCGGTCTCCAAATATCCACTGCCAAAAGGAGTCAAAGGAATGTTACAGTCCACTCGGGCTTCTCAGAGAACATGGATTTGCTTTAGAATGGCAGATCACTCGCTTTTGACAGGCCGGGTGATGCACACAACAGTCCTATTAATGTATCTAATAGACAGTATTAGATCATGGTTGTTTTCTGCCCATTTACTGACTGTATGAGTAACAGAGACACCGTTACCGTTTTGTGACTGTTCGAGTGACAGAGTCATAGGATTCGTGCTGCCCAGGTAGACACAGGACACCGTATGAGTGCATTTTAATATGCCAACATGTAAAAAAATTATATACAGTCTGAATATAAATGAGCAATTTCCCCGTGGAAAAAACTAAAGAGAATATTCTAATGGAAGAAGAAGAGAAAAGGAATAAAATCAAGGAACAATTCCTATTTCTTCTAGAGAAGGAAAAAGAAAAAGAAAAATCCAAGGAACAAGAAGAAAAGAGAAAAGTAGATGAAAGATATCAGAAATCCTTGGAAGCAAAAGAGTAATACCAAAGAAATAAAATAAGGGTAGAATAAGAGAAGAAAAAGAGTCAGGACCAAGGCAAAGGAAAAAAGAAAGATGAAGAAAAGAAGAAATCCAAATTGGATGAGAAGAAGAAGAGAGATGAAGAATTGAAGAAAAATGCAGAAGAGAGGAAGAGAAAGGATGAAAGAGAGGAAAAGGAACTACAAGATGAAAAGAAAAATAATAAGTCAAAACAGGAAGAGGAGAAAGAGAGGTTGGTTTTATAAGTAAAGAAAAGTAAAAATAAATAATAAGAATAAGAGAAAAAAAATTGTTGAGGTCGAAGCAAAGAGGAAAGTTGTTGAAGAAATAGAAAGAGAGAAACAAAAGAAACAAGATGAACCCACAAATAGTCCAACAAGCCGAAGTGTGGGTATAATTAACATATCGGTTGAAGAATGCACCCCCCTGATGGAAATACCATGGAATTTTTCTTCTTCCTCTCAAGTGTTATAATTGTACCAGGATGTAGTAGCAGTGGGTGAATATTACTACTACAAAAATATCAAAGGAATAGAGAAAATAACTAAAAAAAGGAAAAGGGGAGAAATATATCTCAATGACGGATCTTCCAAAATATCCATTGAATGGAAGGCGAGTTCAAACCCCAAAGACAATGATATTCAAACTACTTCTACTCTTAATGCATTTGCATGAGAAAATGAAATGTTTTTGTATGAACTAGATGCTTCGTTAGACACCTCATAGGATAGAGTGGTTGAACTGGAAGAAGTGCTGAGGACACAAAAAAATATGATATTACTGTTGAGTTTGGACAGACAACTAGTACAACAGAAAAATTTCACAAGGAAGAAATGGAAAAGGTTTTGCAAACACAAAAAGATCAAATGAATGCACATTTTGAGAAGAAGGCCCACATATTTGAAGACATGCACAAGAGAGAAATAAAGGCCCTTAAAGCAACACATTCTCAATAATTGGAGAAGCTAAAACCCGACCACACACGGGAGTTGGCTAGACTACAAACAAAACGTATGGAAGCCAACAAGTATATAGAACATTTGGAACATAAATCTTGAGATTGGAATAGGATAAAGAAAAATTGGAAAAGGCCCTAGAAGAAAATCAGACAGGAAATATCATCTTGGAAACTATAAAGGTAGAATCAAAAGCTATCAAGGAAGAACTAAAGTCGATGCAAAAGAAATGTTTATGCGTACTAAATGATCTCCAAAGAAACATAGATGATCAAATAAAATTACATGACCAAATGGAGGAGATGAGAGACACATATCAGAAGGCTTAGGATGCCTTTGATAGAATTTTGGATTAGTAAAGTGTATACTAAAATCCACCAAGTACCTTACTGCTATATACTTCTAGGAAAAAGATAAAATACCAAGCCTTGTTTGATACCTAGAAACCTCTCTTATAAGACATCAAAAGCATTCAAAATATAGTGAAAAACTCCAAAAATAGATTATGTAATTCCTCCAATGAGCAATTGGAAGAGTTCGAGATGGATATTATGCCTAACATTGATTATGTAGCCCCTGGTGAAGTAAGAATAGAATATTTTGAAGATGGAAGGGATGCCAACCAAGGAAATACTGAACAAATTACAAAGGTTACCAAAGAGATATTAAGTGATCATTTTATGAAGCCAATAAAATTGATCATGTTGGCCAAATACTTCATCAAGAAGATCAAGAAGGGCTTGAAGCTATAAGTGACAACTAAGATATGTGATAGTGAGTTGGACTTAGAAAAGATGCAACTGAGCAAGCTCAAGACATTCTTGAGAGATTATGAACTTTGGAAAGAATATCAGGATGAAATGGAACTACATAAAATAACATGATTATTATATTATGTAATTGACCATTCTCATTTTAACTATTCTCAACAATTGTAAAGTCTGGAAAGGAATATGAAACCATGGGTAGGAATTATAATTTGACATGATGACATTTACCAAATGTAATAAGTTTCTCTTGTTTTATAAAAGGGAGCATTGTGAAAGAGAAAGGGATTTTGATCTATTGTATATTGAAACAATACTTATATTGTTGTATGAATAGAGCAAGATACATCTTGGAGATTTATGATTTAGGTATGTGTGTTTAATATTTCTCTTTATGCATATGTCTAATGTGTGAATATTATGGAACATAGTCGTATGAATTATTTCTTCACTTTTTTCTTGGTATTGATGTTCTCATGAATTTACTTAAGAGAACAGAAACAATGTCATGTGTATGATATGCAACTAATTGTTGTTATGTCTATTTCATTGATATGCTTATTCATTACTTACATATACAAATTTCTTCTTTTGTTGGTAATATCATTTCTCATTGTGCTCGTCCTCTATTAGTTTTTTCTTTATTAGGATAGGATAGATAGATATAGAGTACGATTATAATAGTTTTAGATATTTAGTTCAGATTTTAATTCATATGAGAACATCCTATTCTCATATTCATATTAAAAAATCTTTTAGAGTGGAAAGCAGGCCCACATATTGGTCAGAAATGCTATCCCAAATGTGATTATGTCTAATTGGGACCTACCATTGGGCATTCTCTCTTACTTGTTTGATAGGCCATTTGGATCTGTCAACATAAATGACACTAAAAGGAGGACTATCGAACTAAATGGATACTAAAAAATTGCAAGATCCTACTCGTTCAAATCCGCTATCAAATCTGACTTGGCACGGTGATTCCCAACCGACTAACCTTGAGAAAATATTTGACCCTCAATCGTACTCTATGAATACCCCCACACATGTCTCTACTCAACGAGCACTAGTATAATTTGGCAAATAAATGACTACGTGACTAAAAAATTTAGTCACGGCATGAAAAAATGACTAAATTCTACTATTTTTTTGCAATACAGTTACAAATGACTAAATAGATGACTAATTTGATTGTCGGGAAAAAAACATATCTAAATAATTAGTCACATAAATAACAACGACTAAATAAATGACTAATTTAATTGTTGGGTAAACACAACTAAATAAATATTAGTCACACTTGACATACTTTGCAAAATTTATATACACTATAGCTATGTGGATGATTTAAAATATATTAATCAATGGTTATGAAAAATATATCATATTTTGTAATATTATAATATGATATGATATAATATTATAATATGATATAATATTATTTTTATAATAATTCCTTCTATCATTTCACTCATTTGACAACATATAACAAATGTTGACAATGAATGTATTCAGACTATTCTTTGAAGTGGTGGGAGAATAGGGTATTGATCGCATTTATAATTTGATGATGGCGCATAGAATTGATGAGGGCACAGAAGGTGGGAAAATGCAGTGCTCTTCATGATTTGACGAGGGCACAGAGAAGGTGGGAGAATACAATGCACTTCAGGTAATTATACAACTAGTCCATGGGTGTAGAGGGCATGGGTGCAGTGGTAAATATTTGACAGGACAGGGGGAGGTGTGTTTGGGGTTTCAGGTAATATACAACTAGTCCATGGGCATAGAGGGAGTGGGTGTAGTGGTAAGTATTTGACAGGGAAGAGGGAGGTGTATTTGGGGTTTTTGTCCTCGCCAATATTGTATAGAGGGAGTGGGTGCAATGTTAAATATTTGACGAGGTAGAGGGAGGTGTAATTGGGGTTTTTGACATGACCAATATTGGACACCATGACTAGTATTGGAGCTGGTGAGGTCTGAATTGGAGCTGGAGCTGACCAAAGGAGAGGGGTTTTAGTTAATTGGACCATTGGATCTTGGAGTCGACCATAGGAGAGGGATTTTAGTTAATTCGAGCATTGTAGGTTGTATAGGTATATAAGCAGCTGCCATGGCGGATAAAAATGTTGTGGAGACTTCTCAAAAGGCGAAGTAAAAATTCAAATTTGAAGGGCCTTCTGTAGCGATGTCATAAGTAAATAGATTTATGTTTGCAAACCCTAATAAACATAGAGCATGGGCCTATGCGAACTTGCTTGAGCAAGCTATCGCTTCACATTGCTCCAAGGAGATGGCCCAACGTGTGCACTCAACATGAATTGAAATTTCAAAAGAGAAATGTGAAAATTCACTATTCAATTTTCAAGAACTCCACTCAATACCTTCTTAGGTTCTCTTCCCAAAGGTTGATCCAACACCGCCATCTCCTTGGACTATTGGGAAATAGTAGTATGCGTAAGTTCCCCAGTTCACATAGGCTCATGTGCTCTGTTTTTGGGTACATTCACTTTTGGCATTAGGGAGGAACAAAGTATGCACAAGGAACAACTCCATTGGATTTGAAACTCTGGTCGTTTGTCTTGAATTACCATAGAGAAACCATTGCTCAACCTGATTCCTTACTAGCATTGCGAGGTTATGTCCCATTGCCAAATGGTTTTTGCTTTGTGGTTTTTTTTGTCCCCTTTTTCCATATTAGTCTTTTGAGATCTTGCTAAAGAATTAACACGTATCCCTTGTGTTGTTGTTTTTATTGATTCTATAAAAAAAATATAAATTCAAAATTAAGCTAAATCTTGGGAGGGTTATTTCCATGAATTCCTGTTGCTTCATTGTTGTTGTCTTCACTTATGTTATATGTTCCTGGGATTATTTAAGACCATTGTCGTACTGAATTTGTTTTTTATTAGATATATTGAATATTTAATATGGTATGCAGTTAATGGTTGCACGAAAAAAAATATATTTGTTTCGGAACTGATGCATTTATTGGGTTAATGGTTGGTCAGATCATTATGGCTGCACCTATTATATGTGGATTTTCCTATAAGGTCATTCAAAGGGGAAACTTACTAGTGCAATTTATAATAAAAATTCTGTTCTTTTTTTGCTTGGCTAGTTGTGTAATGATGTTCTTTCTTCATATTGCTTCATAGTAGCCAATGCAAGACTTTCTCAAATTGCTTTGCTTGTAATGTATGCCAGCCGTGGATTTTTGTGTCCAGGCACAATATTTTCCACATCGTCAAAGATAGACTATACCTGCTTACACAAAAAGTAGGAACCAATCAGTAACCAAGTATCTTGCCCTGATAAGGGTAGATTGGATTTCCTTCTATTTATAAATATCATGCATTATATGGCTCCTGCTAGGTGAGAATCCTCATAACCTTCCTACCCAAACCATGGCATTAATAAATATGGCTCACATCACAATATACCATGGTTTTCCCTGTGAGATAGACCAATATTTAGGAACTTATTTCTCAAGGTGTGACCATATTTTCCCCTTCTATCCAAGCTTTTACAGACCTTCCGATCCAAACTGTGAAATTATTAATATGATACATATCACAGTATCTCATGCTTTCCCCTCTGAGATTGGCCAATCTTCAGGACCTTGTATCTCAAGGTGTGACCCTATTTGCTCCTACACAATAGGTTGCACATCACAACATCTTATGCCTTTCCCTTTGAGATTGCCCCATCTTAAGGACATCATATGTCAAGTAGTGAACCTATTTCCCCTACTACCAAAGCTTTGACAAATTTCAATATTGTCCATGTTACATTATCTTAAGCTTTTCCTTTCCCCAACTCCCGAGGATCTGAGTTCTCAAGTTGGGACCGTATTTGTCTATTGTTTTATGTTGATTATGAGAATAGAGGATCTTGAGATTTCATTCTTTTTACCCTTATTGGTCCTATTGCCCAAGACATTTCCCTATACTTATATGTCTCAAGTCTGGAAGAGTATCCCCAAAGGCATAACATTTTTGCTATTTGCTAGATGGTACAGAGTTTTATTCTTAAAAATAGTTGATATCTTGTTCTGGAGTAATGCATGCTTTTATAAATTTTTGTGTCTGATAATGATTAAGAGCTTCATTGTTCTACTCTAATTTATCTGAACATTGAGCAGAAGTAAGAAATGAAGGATAAGGTATCCTCAAAGGAATAACGTTTTTTCAATTTACTAGATGGTACAGAGTTTTATTCTTAAAAGTAGTTGATATCTTGTTCTGGAGTAATTCATGCTTTGATAAATTCTTGTGTGAAATGATTAAGAAATTCATTGTTCTGCTCTAATTTCTCCGAACATTGAGCACAAGTAAGAAATGGAGGATAAGGTGGGGAGGCCTATGGATGGAAGACACACAGAGTCATTGATTTCTGTTTTGGAAGAAGAGGTAATCCATCCTTATTTTTTAATGAGATTAGATATCTTTTTGTATTTCCTTAAGCACCATGCAAGGTAGTATCCCTTTGTATTCATTTGGGTTTGTTTTAATTTTTTACCTTTTGTAAAAGATATTCATATATGTCGTGAATAATTCTTCAATAGGGTTTTTTTCAGGTCTCTTTTTATCTATTTAAACATTCATATCAAGTTATTTGTTGGTTCATAATTTTTTTTTGCATACAAACAACATTGGGTTTTAAAATTATTACTATGATAAATAGAAAAAGTCTGTTGGAGTTGAAGTGCATCTCGGCAGAGAGGATAATGAGATACCACTCAACTTAGAGAATGGCCAAATTTCAATAATTACAAAGGAAATGGTTGAAGAGGAGAAAACACTTGAAGAAGATATTGTAAATGGAGGAGATGCAGAGGCATTGATATCTGTTTTGGAAGAGGTAAATCCAACCCCACTATTTGATGAAATAAAATATCTTTTTGTGGTTCCTTAAGTCCCATGCAAGATAGAGTCTCTTCCCATTCATTTGGGTTTGTTTCTCTTCTTGTCAAAACTATGTGTTGCTTTAATGCTCATGTCAATTTTTTTGCACGTTCCTAATTTTTGTGAATATGAAAGACATAGGGATTTTACATCAATATTCTAATAAACATAAAAAAAATGTAATGGAGTTGAAGTGCGAGGAGAGGATGATAAAATACCACTCAATGTGGAGAATGGTCAAATGACAATGATTATGGAGGAAATGGCTTAAGAGGTGAAAATACTTGAAGAAAAGACTATAAATGGAGGAGATGCAGAATCAATAATTACAAAGGAAATGGTTGAGGAGGAGAAAAGACTTGAAGAAGCATGCTTGAAACACCAGGGAGCAGAAACAAAAATATCAATTAAGAGTGAAACACTAGAAATGAGTGATTCCATGTTTAGCAAATTGGATGAACTTCTGAATCAGACTGAGATGTAACAAAGTTCCTACTGGAGAAGATGGATGAAAACTTTTGTAAGTTCTACTGTGGCTTCTTTTATTTGTTTTTTCTCAATGTTAATATCTTGCCCTTTTTCTGAGTTTTTAATCCCTGTGCACAGATTGCAGGTGCAGATGACAATGCACAAGCAACTCAAGGGACTAATGTGAAGATATCTCGCAAAAGAAAACCAGTTGTTGCTCGCAATGCGACAATTTTAACTCATCTCAAGAATCACCTTACTTTTGTACTATTTTAAAATGTCTATATTGATATAGACATTCAATTTCTTGTGACTGTGCGAGTACCATTTGATTAATGGTTTTAGTTCAGTGAATGTCTTCTTCTTTTCCAATTACAAGATTTATTTCATTGAAAAATATGTTCGATCTTCCATTTTTTTCTCCCATTCACATCTTCTATGAAAGAATGTTTGTATCATAATTTTTGTGGAAGGCATCTGGTTTTTTATGAAATTTGCAAGGTAGTGGATGAGAGTCCATAATTTGAAGATGGTCTTGGAGATGGAATGTTTGCATCTGAATCATCAATAGAGCAGAAAATGGAAATCTTATAATATTTGCAAGATAAAAAACACCATATAAGTAATATAGAAGTAAATGTTATGGAAACTGTGTTTTCTTCTATGCATAATATGATTTAGCATACTAGTCCTAACTCTCTGATTCTTATTTATGAGAATAAGGATCGTAAGCAAGCTAGAATGGCAGTTGAGGCAAATCTTGTTAATTGCAAGGAAGAGAAAACTGAGGAAGGTTCCTATAATTTAACTGAGGAAGAGAGGCTCTGGAAAGAACAGATGGAACTTGTACCGTTATTAATTTGAGGAAGGCTTGGATCTTATCAAATGAAAGGGGTGAAGTGGATGATTTCACTATGGAAAAATGGTCTTAATGGAATTCTTGCTAATCTAATGGGTCTATTCAGACGATTGGGTTCCTTGCACATCTGAAGGGAATGGGAATATATGGACTTTTTTTTATAGTTGCTCCTCTTTCTATTCTCTCAAATTGGGTGAATGAGTTTAACAGGTTGTAATTGAATACTTCTTCGAGTTATCTTCCTATAGTGCCTGTATGAGGTTGCGTTTAAGTTGAGACCATTTGTTATTAACTAATTGCATTCTTGTGTAGATTTGTTCCAAGCATAAATGTGCTCCTTTATCATGGATCAAAGAAAGAACGAGTTGAGTTGAGGACCAATTATATGCTTGTAACAATGGGCCCAATATTCCCTGTTGTTATCACATCTTATGATGTGGCCTTGAATGATTATAAGGTTTTGGCTCGATATAAGTGGAAATATCTTGTTGTTGATGAGGTAAACTGGAAACTAGCTTCTGATCAATTCATATATTTTTGCCTTCATTTGTCTGGGCATCTGACTGGAGGTTCATTTGTCTGTCAGGGACATTGGTTGAAGAATTTTTATTGCAAGTTTCTAAGAAACCTGAAGCTATTTCCTGTTGATAATACATTGCTATTGACCAGTACTCCATTGCATAATAACCTGGCGGAGCTTTGGTCCTTGCTAAATTTCACCCTTCCTCAAATTTTCACATCCCTTCGTGAATTTGAATGATGGTATAGTGCTCCTCATATATTATCAATTTAATTTAGTTGAAATTATGTCATCTTTTCATTTAGTTAGACCATTTCTGATTTCTATGAGAGTTATATGTTTTTCTTTTATTGTTTGATTGTCTTTAATGCTTTCCTCATAGGTCGGATTTGTTTGTCTTACGTCCTCTCTTAATGTGTGAATATTCTAATCTGACATAACATGTAATGCAATCTCTCATTTTGTTAACGATTTTAGATACATGGCTTATAATAGTAGATTTTTCATACAGCTGAAATTCATTGCAATGATAAGTAAACGTGGTTTGACATGTGGTTTGCTGCTTTTTAAAAAATGCAAAATAACTCATAAATACCAAATGCAAAATAACTCATAAATGCAAAATGTAAAGTAACTCATAAATCTGTTTGGCATCTTGACATGGCATTGGTGCCAAGGTGTTTTTAAGCTTTCTTGTTTGTTTAACACCTACTATCGAATTGGAATCGAGGTGTCACTGCTCAGTGCTTATACATGGAAATATGATTAAGCTTTGAGAAAATAATTGTATTATGTATGATATGAGATTAAGATGTGTTCTATTTATTAATAGTGTACAAAAAAACCATGTGAGAAATGATAAATCCTTTTTATGCGGTTCAAGCTAACATATATGATTGATAGTTACCAACAAACTTGCTTGCATTACAATCTAAGAACAAGTCTTTTCACAATGGCCCTGTTATTGGAAATATTTCATATGTCGATTTCCAAGCATTTAGCTATCTGTTTTAAAGACTGTTACCCATTGTTCATTTTCCACATTTAGGAATTCTTGTGGAAATAATGATGTAAGCGTATGTACAATGAGCTTCCATGAAGTGACACAGATACTATTTGTCACTTAAAAATCAATAATAGAGAAGTCAAAGCGTGGAGTGGTTCATAAATCACATTGTATTTTCAAATGATCAGAATTTCCCTTTAAATGAGGAGATGCAAAGGCATTTATATCTCAATATAATAATAGAGAATTCCAAGCGTTGAGTGGTTCATAAATCACATTGTATGTTCAAATGATCAAAATTTCCCTTTAAATGAGGAGATGCAAAGGCATTCATATCTCAATATAATGTGTATTTCTTTTTGTTTTTGCAGAAACGTATTGATCATAAATTTGAAGAAGGCGACAAAGTAAAGTTGTTGGATTCGTATGACGATGCTATTGTGGGCATCATACGAATTCACTCATTATCTATTATACAAAGTAAAGTTGTTGGATCCGTATGACGATGCTATTGTGGGTATCAGACGAATTCACTCATTATCTCTTATACATGGAGTGAAATTAAGTAGATCAGGAGACACAAATGTAAATGTTATAAAGGTTACAAGTAACATACCCCTTCTATATGAAGACAAAATAGATGGATCTGTCTATCTGAAAGAGAAGGAAGGAAGCTTCACACAATGGCCTTTGAAATATTTGCAAAAAATGAAATACATGATTTTTATCACAAATGTTAGACAACTTGGCTCACTGCTTCTATGTAATTGTTTGAATGTATATTCAAGGATCTTTTATATTATGGTGTATTTGCAGACTTGGAAACTTTGAGTGAAGTTGTTTGAATGAATGCATGCTCAAGGATTTTTTATATTATGGTGTATTTTCAAACTTAGAAACTCTCAGTGATAGTATTGTACTACTTTGACATTATATATATATATATATATGATCATCTTGTAGCTCACAATATTATGTGTTAATTTGATTTTCTGTTTATGCATTAGTTTGAATTTATATTAATGTTCATGGATCTTTTATTATGATGGATGTTTTATTATGGTGTATTTGTTATTATTCATGGATATTATATTATGGTGTCTTTGCACACAACTTAGAAACTCTCAGTCATAACACTGCACTACTTTTAACATTTTTTTATTATATATATATATATGGTCATCTTGCAATTGATTTGAATTGCAATATTATATGTTTTAATTTTATTTTTAAGTCAAGTTAGTTTAGTTTTTTTATCATGATCATGTTAGAATCAATCTTTTGTCTTTTATTTTATGTTTTAATTTAAGTTTAATACTAAGTTATTCAATGTTTTAATTAAATTTTAGTACTATGTTTATTTCTGCATTACACAATTAATTTATGGTAAATAATAAATTATTCATATCATTATATAATTGGACATTTACTACTAAACTTGTAAATATAATGATTATGAAACTAATAAACATTATATCAATACACTATCAATTTACATAAATTAGTGAATCAAAATGACTAAATATACTACTAGTTGACGACAATAACTAATACAAATGACTAAATTTACTACTTGTTGATGGCAATAAATGACTACCGTGACTAAATAAATGATCAGTTAATGACAATCAATGACTACAACTATGACTAAATATACTACCAATGGATGGATATTAGAGAATAAAAATGACTAAGTATACTACTAGATGACAAAAAATGATGATTATAATGACTAAATATACTACCCGTTGACGGAAAATGATGATTACAATGATTAAATATACTACTAGTTGACAATAATTAATTATACAAATGACCAAATTTACTAATTGTTGACGAAAATAATGGACTACCACGACCAAATAAATGACCAGTGAACAACAACTAATGACTAAAGTTATCACCAAAATGATCAACCAAAACAACCAATAAATGACTAAAAGTTTTTAGTCATATTTTTGGTTGCATAATATATGTCCGACAATATACTACTAGTAGTCATGTGACTAAACTTAGTCATTTATATGCAATTTTTAGTCATAAATTTTTCTTTTTCTACTAGTGGAGGTTTTCCTCTGTTAGAACCCTTGTCACCAACTTCTTATTCACTTCCCAATGTAGAAATTGAACAAATAGTCAATCAGGTTCGTGAACATTTGCTAACTCGCCAGTGGAGTAGGAAAATTGGGCAACCCTGTATTGAATTTTCAGTACCCAAAGGAAATAGCAGTCCTACATGGGAAGAACCGACTATTGAGATCCCTTGAACTTATGAAGGAAACCTAAACATTGAAACACTTGGTTACCAACTATCACAAGTCTTACAAGGAGTCTTAGAACCCTCAGACTTCGACTAAGAGAACTACATGCTTGATAGAGGTGGTCAACTTCCTGTTCCTCATGAATATCCACCCAAAACACCGAGAGGTGAACCCGAAGATGATCCTGAAGGAGAAGGAGAAGGAGGAATACCTGTAAATCCTCAACCGATGGATGGAGTTAATGCTAACCAACCAAATTCCAATCAACCAAATAACCAGCCATGGTTGGTCCCTGATGTTGTCACAATGCACGTGGCAGTCCATGACATGCTTAATCATCTTGAGAAGTTCCTTCTTAAATTCGACCCTGATAAGAAAGACTCTATTGAAGACCATGTTAAAAAATGTATGCTTCTTGTTAGATTATTGAATATGTAACACAAATATGTCATTTGTAGACTCTTTCTTTACACATTTGAAAACAAATCCTCAACCTAATACTTCTCTTTATTCGAGTTTGAATCACTAGTTGGAATGCTTTTCAAACTACTTTCATTGAAAAATTCGGTGAGGACAAAACCCCAAAAAATTTAGTGCTTGAAATTTCAAGGATTAAAATGGCAACAAAAGAAAATATCAAATATTTCAATCAAAGGTTCCTTACATTGATCAATAAAATTCCCTAATATTCCAAACCTGTTGAATATGTTTCAATTGAATTTTACACCTCAACCCTCCC
Source organism: Picea sitchensis (assembly GCA_010110895.2). NCBI lineage: Eukaryota > Viridiplantae > Streptophyta > Pinopsida > Pinales > Pinaceae > Picea > Picea sitchensis. The sequence goes on along the minus strand of SNQJ01S0001152.1, from coordinate 647,294 downwards.
TGTTTCAATGGCCATGTTTGCTAAAAGGGACGAGAATAATACTTGGAAGATACTTTTAAATAATCCATTAAGGTCTAAAAGGATATTATTAGTATTAAAGGTAACCTTGGATTTGAGACTTCAAAGGATAAAACTTGTATCAAGATCAAGACTACTGTGGCCAAACCCCCTGATGAGAAGAAAGATCAAGAATCCAAAGACATGGAAGCACTACAGAGAATTGTCGAAAAACTCTCCAAAAAAATCACTGACATGAAGAAGAATACTAGAGAGAGTAGTTCCAACCCTAAAATATTCTTCAGATTTTTTCCCAAGAAGAGAACTCCCCCTACCACAAAAACAACCCCTCCTTCAGAAGCCATAAATGTAGAATATTTTATACAGTCCTTCAATTCCTTGGAAATTTATACCTCTAATGAATCTAAAGAAGAAGAGGAGGAGGAAATGAAACAGTAAGATGAGTCCCAATAGACTGATGGACATGATTAAAAATAGGTTAATTATTTTGGGGACACAAAATACATCCTCTAATGACAAACTAGCTGCATATTCTACCTCCTCCCCCCATCTAAACTGGATTATGATTTTTTGGAGGACTTTAAAAGAACAAAAGCTAACATTTCTTTGTTAGAATTGATGAAGTTACCCCATATCCAAGATAATTTCATTAAAATTATACAAGGTACTACTCCAAGTAATATGAAAGAAGAAAATGTGGGGGGAAGTAAAGGAAAAAGAAAATTTGGGAAAACTACTGGAAATACAAAACCAAAGAAACAATTAGTTGTAAGTGATTATCTCATTAGGAAAATATCAAATCCTAACACTCCACCCTTTTTTCTAACCTTTGAAATATTTAATATAAATTTTCATAACTTCATGGTGGATTCATGAGCCTCTTCAAATGTTATGCCCCTTAAAGTGTGAGAAAAACTCAATGACAAACTTGAGGAATGTGATATCCAAATTATACAGTTAGACATATCAAGTGACAAGATCATAGGGGAGTTAAATAATGTTTTGATAAGATTGGAATCCAGTCTAAAAGTGCACCAAACAATTGACATCATTGTAGTTGAAATCCCAGACACTTATGGTTTACTATTGAGCAGGGACTGGTCTGCTATGTTGACTGGATACTTTTCTACTGATTGGTCACACTTATAGTTTCCTTACAATGGAAAACCAAATCAAATCAAGGTAGACATAGAAAAATACATGAAACATGTGGTGAGATATTTAAATGACCTAAATGAACCAATAATGTTCAATCATTCAGTTTTGTGAAACTATAGCTATGATTCTTTCTTTGGAAATCACACCGTTGAAATATCTCCTCATGCATAATCATCCACACAATCTAAAATCATTCATTGCGCTCAAAGTTGTTGAGACAAACTATGATATAGTAGATAGAATTGTCACTAGCTCTAATGTACAAAATAACATACTTTCTAGCAGTAAGTTCGAAGTGTATCCTAATTCTACTAACCTAAAAAAATCAGAAAATGAAACAAGTCTTGAGTCCATACCTAAAACTTAAGGTGATCCTAACATGTGGACTCCACTTTTTGATAGATCCAAGTCTCTTGAAGGTGTAGGTACTGGAAACATACTAAAGGATACTAGTGGAGAAAGAACTTTAATTGCATGTAGAATTGCATTCCAATACACTAACATTGTTCTTGAATATGAAGCTCTTATGAAAGGACTAAAGAAAGAAGTGAACATTAAGATGAGGAAGATAAAGGAATTTGGTGATTCATAAATTGTGATTAGACATGTATGAAACACCATCCATTTCCTTTCCGATCACCTTAACATCACCAATAGGAGGTATGGGACCTGATAAAAAAATTTGATGCATTTAACATCAGTCTTGTTCCTCTTTCATTAAATTATTATGTAGATTTGTTGGATAATGTTTCCTCTAAATTAATTCCATCAGAAAAAATAATGCCAGATACTTTTTCTGTGGAATTATTGTACAAGACTTCAATTCTTAACAACATAACAGAATCAAGAGTCTTTGATGATGACGAGCAGATCATAAGTTTTCTACATCTTGAAGATAATTTAAAAGATTATGTCATTGATGAAGACCAACATGATTGGGATGTGAATTTTGATTATCTCGACTCATAAAGTAAATTAATTGGGAGAAAATCCACTCCAATTAAAAACAACTCCAAAAATGTTGTAAGGCTTGAAAATATATATGAACTCCAAGAAAAGTTCAAGAAGGTGACAAGATTCAAATAAAATATCTTATCCATGCAATTTGAAGTAATAAATCTTGGAACAAGTAACATGCCACAAAATGTCAACCTTGGAAAACATTGTTCCTCAACTGAAAAGAAAGCCTTCATCAAGTTATTTGAGGAATATAAAGACATCTTTGTGTGGACATATGATGATCTCAATACATATGATACCAATATCATTTAGTATGTTATCCCCATGAAGCCTCAAACAAATCCTTTTCAACAAAAGTTGAGGAAGATGCATCCAAATTTGGAACCTCAAGTAAAGGATGAACTGAATAAACTCTTAGAAGAAAAATTATTTTCATAGTTAGGCACAACCAATGGATAGCTAACCTTATACCTATAAGGAAAAATAATGGGGACATTAGACTATGTGTTGACTTCAGAGAATTGAATAAGGCTTCAGAAAAGAACAATTATCCTGTGCCATCCATGGAGAAAATCATGTAGTGTATCTCTGGTTATGAAATGCTCTCTCTCTCTTAGATGGATTTTATTGCTATAATCAGATGTTGGCTTTCCATTATGACCAATTGAAAAATACCTTCCGAACAAAATGGGGAACTTAAACTTATAAAAAATTTCCATTCAGATTAATCAATGTAGGGGAAACCTTTCAAAGATCCATGGACATTGCATTCATAGAACTGATTGGTAAATGTGTGGTGGTATATCTTCAAGATGTTATTTTATTCTCCAAGGACAAAAGGGACCATGTATCCCACTTGAGAAAAATATTCAACAAATGCAGAAGGTATGGCATTTCCTTGAATCCAAAGAAATCTATCTCTACAGACAATGAAGGAAAACTACTTGGATTTGTTGTGTCTAAAGATGGCATAATGATACAACCTAAAAGGAATTAATCTATCTCAAATATTCCATTTACCCATAATAAAAAACTCCATGCAATCATTCCTTGTAAAAATAAATTTTGTAAGAAGGTTTGTCCCAAGTTTTGCAGAAACTATCAATCTTATTTAGGATATGATTAAGAATAATTTTGAGTATAAATGGGGCCAAAAAGAAAATTAATCATTCATAAATATCATGGAAGAGATAGCTAAGGATTCATCATTGATGAGCCCATATTTTTGCAAAGATTTCATACTTTATACTTTTGCCTCAGATATTGCATTTGCAATAGTCCTCACCTAGAAAAATGATGAAGGGAATGAATTTCCAATTGATTTTATGAGTTATGGGATTCAAAGAGAAGAACTTATTTGCCCAGAAGTTGAAAAGAAGGCCTATTCCGTTTTTAAAATAGTCAAACAATTCAGAACATATCTACTCAAATTTAAGACCAAAGTGATAGTACCCTATCCTAATGTGAGAAATATCTTGGTACATACGGATTTGAGAGACAAATGAGTTGATTGGATGACAACTCTACAAGAATATGATCTATATATAAGACCTACAAATATTGTTAAATGGAAATGACTCTGCAATATAGAAGTTGAATTAATAGAGAATAAAAATGATGAAGTTGAACTCTATGAAGATCAAAATTTGTTGGAGAAAGAAGTTTTCTATATCCTTGTAAACATTGATCCTTGGTGTTATGAGATGAAGTACTATTCAAATCATGGCATTGTTGGAGTTGCTTCACACACACCTAGGATTTATTTTTCCTAAGGTTTTTCCTTGTTTATTAGTCATAATTAGTCATTATCCAGTCTCTTATATTTTAGGGGAGAATATTCCACCTGGAGAATATTCTCTTTCAGTTGACACTTCAATTTGACTAGTTGAGTTGAGTTTAGATGTTGCATTGGTTTTGTCACCATGCAACGTTGGGATCATCACCATGCTAATGCACACTTTCCTTGGGATCATCACCAGACTGGCACATTACCCTTGATTCCTTGATCTACTCCTCACTACACTCTGTTCAGTCAATTAACTGAAGACTAGTTGACTAGTTAACTTAGCTAGGTGGCAATTCACTCCCATAAATGTCTGAGAGACTAGACTAGGTGGCAGTTCACTCCCGTAACTATTGGTGTGTGTACAAATCACTCTATACCACCACTATGGTGCATTGGTTCTCCTCCAATGCAAATTCATTGAGTTATACAGAGTATATCATGTGTAAATTATTCATTATTCATTACGGTTAATGAGAATTATTTCATTCTTTCTCTCCTTCTTCTTCTGTCTCAATTTCTCTCTGCAAATGTGTGTAGTATTCTCTAGATAGATCTATTCTGTGCAGGTTCAACACATTTACAGATTGTACTGGGGCATCATATATCACCCAATGGTATCATAGTGGATCCCACAAAAATTGAAGTTATATACAAGCTCCCAATTCCAACTACCCAAAAGGAGGTATGTAGTTTCCTGGGACATGCAAGATACTATCATTGGTTCATTGAAAATTTCACTAAGATTTCTTCACCATTATTCAAATTTCTTTCTAAGACTACATAATTTTCTTTGGATACTAATTTCCAAGAGGCCTTTGACACTCTGAATGAGAAATTGTCCATCACACCTTTTTTATGGGGACCAAATTGGTATTTTCCCTTCCACATCTCCACTTATGCATCAGACTTAGTGATTGGAGTTGTACTAGGTCAAAAGGAATACCAAAATAGATATGTCATATGTCAGTGTTTCATGGAAACCTACACGGGAGATCTAGCTAAAGCATGCACAAACAAAGATTATCAAGAAACGGAAGAGAGATTCAATATGGAAGAATGAGAAAACATATTCACACTACTCCAATGAGCTTATGATTGATACATAGATCATGATTTATATGATACAATGAATGAGTGGAATACACTCATTTATAGGGAAAAACATTCCATAATTAAGAAAAGCAATCAAGCAGTTAGCTTTCCTTAGGAATGCATGCATGCATAATAGTGATGGTAAAAATAGAAAGTCTAAAATAGAACTAGTCAGTTAACTCCCAATGAACTAGTGTGTCGAAAATAGAAATTTCTCCAACACCCCCCCTGAACATCACTATGGAGAAAAAATGAGTCACGACTACTAGGCCATTTTAGGTACTCGTGTACAATGCAAGAAAACTGAATAAAAGTTAGAAAAGAGGGAAAACCACGTGGGAACAAACCCCCCCCTCAAAAGATAATGTATCAAAAGAAGAAAGTAACAGCTGCTAGAAAACTGTGTTCTTCACTCCAAGACGATCCTGCAAAGTATGAAACTTCTTCTCATTTAAAGTCTCCGTGAAGATGTAGAAATCTTTATGGATCTGATGAAGTCCTTTGGCAACCTGTTAGGTCTTGTACTTCTTGATCTTGTGGACATATTTGCACCTGAAAATATTCATTTCTAGTGGACGTGGAACCAGATTCCAAGTCTGGTTATGTAGGGGTGAGTCATACTCCTTCTGCATGGATGCTTTCCATAATGGATTTCCCACAACCCTTTTGTAGTTATGTGGATCAATAGATTGAACCATATAGCAATGCATGGGCATCGCAGGTTCTGAAGCTAAAAGTACATGAGAAGGCTCCTCATGTTGAGATCGAGTCATCCTTGAATCCAATGGATTCCTTGCAAGGTTGCCTACTACCTGAAGTGTGGTCTGTGCCTTCTTGGGCATCTGTTGAAGCTTTGACGCTGGCTTCTTATCTGGCTATACTACCTGCTTATTTCCATGTACAGAATTTGAGTGTATGGAATCATCCCTGATGTCTAAAACTGATGGAAGAACAAGAGTATATGCATGTTGCACTGGAGGTTCATGCAAAGTACTCTCCTTATGTGTAAGTAGAATAGAGGAGTCATCGTCAGAAAACTTAGTCAATTTATACAACCTTGACTTGTGATCCACCTCACCAATTGCAATGATGGAATTGTCATGCATGTCAATTACTGAAACTACATCTGATGTGAATTCAACCTTTTTATCTTTCTGAGCGATTTGATAAACTGAGAGAAGATTCATATAAATATTTGGAACATGTAAAACATTCACAAACTGCCATTGTGGAGTTCCACTCTCCCTTCTCCTGCTACTACTATAGGAGTATCATCCCCCATGAGAATAGGGGGTCTTGAGCATGGACTCAAGGAAGAGAAAACTTCCTCTTTCGTTGCCATATGATGGGATGCACCAGAATCTATAATCCATGAATCAGATGAGGAATTAATTGCAACAAGAGCATGATGATTACCTTTCTTAGGAGCAAGATCTTCTTCCTTCTACTTCTTGACTCCTTCAGGAATGAAGTCTCCAAGGTTATTCCTCTGAAGTGCATGTGCCATAAGATCGATCTATTTCTTCATGCATGTGGATTCTTCATGATTCGGTTTATTGCAGTAAGTGCACTTCTTTTCCTTCTTCTTCTTCTTGGAATCTGAAGAGTCTTTGGAACCTGAAGAATCATTAAAGGGTTTGGAATATCCCTCCTTCCTGTTCTGTTTGAATGACCCTTTTCCATCATGCATTGTGAGTGCATGTGCTTTGGGATCTTTCATGAGGTCTATATGTATGAGTTTTGTCTGCTCATGTGTAAGAGACTCAATGAACTGAGCCAATGTAGGCATTTTCCAATTTTTTCCAAAAAGACATCTACCAGAATGGAAATTGGAGACATATACAACGCATTCTAGTCATAGCTTGGAAAAGATTGTTAGAATAAGTTGTTTCTCTTGTGTAGACTTATCAATACCACATTCACCCAAGATTAATAACAAAGATTTAAATTTAGTAAAAAAATCTTGTATATTATCAAAACTTTTAGGGTCTAAGGTATTCAACTCTACCTTAAGCATATGACCTTGCATCTCATCCTGCTTTCCAAAGAGTCCTTCCAAGGTGGTCTAGATCTCGTTTGGAGTCTTTCATGAAGCAACATGAAACCACAAATAAGTGGAGATTAACTCAAGAAGTATTCATGTGCCCTCATCCTTACGGTTCGCCCATCTCATCTTCTCAATCACTGATTTAGGTTATGTTTTTGTCGCCATCGTCAAATTATACAATCCTTTCCTTCTGAGTTGGAATTCTGTCTTGGGCTTCCAATCAAAATAATTGTATGGTGTGAGGATTACCACCAAGTTTAACTGTATAAAATTTGTCTTATCCATCTCTCCCACTGTTTCTAAGAACCCTTAAAAATTTACTCTCAATCTGCAAGTGAAAAATTAAGAAATCACGACAGAAAGGGAACTTTAAGTGAAAATTCATATCAGTTTCGGGAGACGATATTGCGACTTACTTTCTAAGAAAACGGTGAAGAATCTCGCCAAACGGTTGAAAACCCACTTCCAAAATGGGCCAATTTACTCTCTTCCCGGGTCGTTTCCTCCAAAACGTAATATTTTGGGAGCAATGAATGTAGAAAGGTATGACCACAGATTCGTATCAGTTTCAAAATGATATCTTTTGGCTTAATTTCTGAGAAAACGGTGAGGAATCTCACCAAGCGATTGAAAACCCACTTCCCAAATGGACCGATTTACTTTCTTAGTGGGTCGTTTCCTCAAAAATGTAATATTTTTGGAGGAATAATTGCTGAAATGTATGACCGTGGATTTAGCTTGCCGAAACCGATTTTCCTTATTCTTTGCCTTGTCTGGCTTGCTCCAAGAAGCATAGCTCTGATACCATGTCAGTGTTTCATGGAAACCTAGACAGGAGATCTAGCTAAAGCATGCACAAACAAATCTTATCAAGAAAAGGAAGAGAGATACAATATGGAAGAATGAGAAAATATATTCACACTACTCCAATGAGCTGATGATTGATGCATAGATCATGATCAATATTATACAATGAACGAGTGGAATACACTCATATATAGGGCAAAACATTCCATAATTAAGAAAATGATTCAAGTAGTTAGCTTTCCTTAGGAATGCATGCATGCATAATAGTGATGGTAAAAAAATAGAAAGTCTAAAACAGAACTAGTCAGTTAACTCCCATTGAACTAGTGTGTCGAAAATAGAAATTTATCCAACAAATTTTATGGGGACCAAATTGATATTTTCCCTTCCACATCTCCACTTATACATCAGACTTAGCCGTCGAAGTTTTACTAGGTCAAAAGGAATACCAAAATACATATGCCATATACTATGTTAGAAAATATATTACCCTCTCCGAACAAAATTATATGGTCACAGAAAAATAATTTTTGGTTGTCATCCACTCAATTAATAAGTTATGCCACTCCATTATGGATTATCATGTATTGTTGGGAAGGAAGGTTGAATAGAGAACAGATAGAATAAACGATGCATAGAGAAAAGGCTCGGGACAAGAAGATCAAGAAGGAAGAGAGAAGAAAGAGAAGAAGAGGGGAGATATGAAGGAACAATATCCCGTAAAATCTAGGAAAACCAGTCGAGCATGAGCTATATCTAGCTCAGAATGATTTTTCACCAACCAAGCAAGAGTGGGAGCCAACTCATTATGAGAAGGAAAGAAAACCTGAGGTAAGAAGGAAAAAGGTTCATAATTGAAGAGAGATTTTGAGAGAGGAGAAGAGAAGTTCAGAGGTCAAAGCGACAACCACGACAATGGAAAGCAGAGAGTAATTGTTTTGATTGTAGGATATTCTGTGTAAATAATCCATGAATGTAACCAATGGAAGCTATATTGAACATCTATTGTAGCACAATGCACACTAGAATACCTTAACTATAATAAAGAAGCAAATCTTTGTGGACGTAGCCAAGGAGGGGGTGAACTATAGTAATCGTGTGTCCAATTATGTTGAGGAATGATTATGTATGTTTGTAATAGGTTAATTCATGTTTGTGTGATGTTGATATATTTTTTTCCTATGGTGAATGTTTATATTTAATGATAATGTTGAAAGATTCATGCACAGTAATGTTAAATGTATGTTTAATTGTTAATTGATAAGAATCTAACCTGATACGCATAAAGAATCAAGTAATGAGGACAAATTACCTAAAATATAGTGCATGAAAGGGTATTTTATATATGATAGATTGTGTCTTCCTTTGTTCCCTCACCACTGCAGAATATTGGTTCTTAAAATCCCCATAAAGATACCTCGAGTGAGAATTCACCTACTCGTGGGTGATGATGAGAGGGCCAATATCTGTTGGGTTTTGTTGGACAACTTACTCTGAACCTAGGGTCTTGAACCTATATGTGTGCTAGCACCAAAAAATGGTTTCATTTCCGGGACTGAGAAGCTAGAAGTGAGGTATTTTTTTGGATATCGACAAGGAAATAAATAACCGAATGGATGAAACAAAAAGAACACGAATTTGCTCAGAAGGAGAATAGAAATATATGCTTAAAGAACAAGAATTGGCTACAAAGGTATGTGTATACAGACTTACATGAGGTCTTTTTTGGTGAATTTCCTAATATTTTAGCAGAATGGTTGGAAATATTTGTGGAAAATACTGGCAAACATCGACTAGCTGCACCAAAGAATTCAACTCCTGAACTAGTGAAACGAGTGGAATCAGTAGACAATAGGACATCCCACGCAGTGGAATTTTGGTTGGATAGTATCTTGGGAGGATACATAATAGAATTCACTATGTGTATACAAACTTACTCTGAACCTAGGGTCTTGAACCTATCCGCATGTGCACGCCAACAAATGGTTTCTTTGTCGGGACCAAGAAGCTGGAAGAGAGGGAATGTTTTGGAGACTGATGAGGAAATAGATAACCGAATGGCTGGAAAAAGAGAACACGAATTTACTGAGAAGGAGAATAGAAATTTGTGCTTAGAGAACAAGCCCTAACTACAAAGGTATGTGTATACAGACTTACATGAGGTCTTTTTCAGTGAATTTCCTAATATTTTAGTAGAATGGATGGAAATATTTGTGGAAAAGACTGACAAACATCGACCAATCACACTAAATAATTAGACTCCTAAACTAGTGAAAGGAGTGGAACCACTAGACAATAGGATGTCCCGCGCAATTTAATTTTGGTAGGATAGTATCTTGGGAGGCTACATAATAGAATTGACTAGAGGATAGGAAAATTGAAATAAGAAAGGGAGATTGAGGATGCAAGAGAAAGAAGAAGGGATATCAGAAGGAGAAGACAAATTTGGAGTCTTTCACAGTGGGAGATGGTATAAGAATTTAAGAATTGCGGTTGAGGAGAGAGAGAGAGTAGCACAGTGAGTACTTAGAACATCGTGCAAACATCCATATCATAAAAGTATAGTAGAGAGAAGGAGAAGAGGAAGATATCTCATGTAGTCCAGTCATAGAAGAACCAGTAAGTCATGTCTGAGGTGAGTCCTGGTTCAAAACAACAACCTCTTGGGAGTTACCTAAATCCGAGACAACTTTTGAAGATCTTTCCAGAGCACTTGTAGTGAATAAAGGAAGTCATAGTAGCAGTATCCAGATCCATGGTAGTGGCCAGAGCAGTGGTAGTGGTGCAAGTAGTCAGACTCAACCAACATCGCCAGGAAGGAGTCCTACAAACAAAAATACGGCTGGAGTAGATAATACACTCAGATTATTGGAGTTCATAGGAATTGTATATGAGGATCTAGAACAACACTTGTTCGTATGTGAGACCATCTGGACTAAAAATAATGTCCACAATGATGACACAAATATCACATTGTTGGTGAAACTTTTAGAGGAAGTGCACTAGTCTGGTACATGAAGCTCCAAACTACCACAATACCAGGCCATACAAGAACCTTATTATAGATTACACAAGCATTTCTAAAATAAAGGAAATCACTAAGCTCAAGGAAATCAAACAAGTACATAATGAGTGCATATGGGATTTTGATCAGAGGTTCAAAGATGTGATGGGGAGGTTAACATTTCAAATACTCGATCAACAACACATAGAGTGTTTCATTGTAGGCTTGTTACCTCATGTTTGTAGTTTGTTAATACAGAAAAATATTACAGCACAGTCCGAAGAATTGGAAATTGCTATGAAAATAGAAGCATCTCTGGTCGAAGATAAAAACGACATGGCATAGATACAGAACCAATTAGTTGCATTAAAAATACAACCGATAGATATTATAAAGGGGAAAGAGAAATCAGAATAGATATGGTGCACCAAATGCAGGATTGAAGGTCACCACAAAGATGAGTTTCCAGCCTTTGTGTAGTACTTAGCAGCTAGAGCACCAAACCCGCTACAAGGAAGAGGATACTGCGAGATATGAAAGAAGTGGGGACATAACCCTTATGAGTGTCAACTATTACAAAAATATCAGCATACCCCAAGAATATTATTTTGTAGCTTTTGAAAATCCATGGGGCATGAAGACAAAGATTGTCGTGCATTTGATATAATCAGGGAGCACACGAAAAAAATGTAATTTAGGAGGCGAATGATGTGAGGCCCACGAGTTTGACCCCGGGACCTCCTCCCTCCTTAACGCCTTAACATTCATTCCCAAACCAATAGACCAACGCCCCTATGTTGTGAATAACACCTAGAAAATTACTTAAAAGGTTCATCCTCCCAAAGCTCGGGGAGGCGCGCATGTGTACGGTTGGGCATGCATTACAAGACATGGTACACCAACATTAATTACAGGTTGCAGGGGAACGAATATAAAGACACAATTCTTCTTGGACCTGGGAGTGCCAGAATCGGATCGAGGCATGAAGATAGTCATTTTTGGGTAATTAGACACCATGAATTCTGTGGTGTTGTCTGTTTTATGATTTGAGCAATATTTTTGTAGCTTGATTTCAGAATGAGGTATACTTATGTATTTTTCCAAATTCTTTTACTGAGTTAATGAAAAATCCTACCCATTTGAGAGAAGGACCTGGAGACATAGTCCACCAGGGATGAACTCCGTTATCAAGTTTTTGTGTTCATAATTGATACTTATGTCTCTTCATTTTTGAGATTTTCCTTATTTAATGGTGCACTTTAATTTATGCTCATTTAATGCAATTCTTTATAAGTCACTCGATGAAAAGATCCCTGATCATGTTGGTATCAGATAAATTGTCTTTGACTTGAATTGTTGAGTGTGAATGCTTACTAGGGCCAAGCATAAGCAGGGTGAAGGAACTCTTAAGACTTTCAATCCTAAAGCTGGTCATGCATCCCAAAGGAAGAAAATGGCAGAAGAAGACAAGCGTGATGAACAAGAGAAAAACTTTCATATGGTCTTTTATCGCATGTCATAAATGGTCGAACGAATGTATGGAGATTACGAGAAGACGATGAAGAATAAAGGGAATAAAAAGGAAGCACACGCTGATGATGATTTTTCGATAAACCAAGGGGTTGGAGGAGACCCTCCTGAGCCTCCATCTTCACCATCAAGTTCTAGTTCTTCTTCCTCTGAGCATTCTCATCATTCTATATATAAAGCCTCTTTTAAGAAACCATTATTAAAGCTTGATGTAAAATTTTATTTACCTATGTTTAATGGAGATATTAATTTTGAAAAGATAGATAATTGGATCCGACAGGTTGAAGTATATTGTTGTGTTCAACATATTGATGAAGAGGAAGTTAAAGTGCAACTGGATTCTCTTCAGTTGGAAGGCATCTCTCTCGTATGGTGGGAGAGAAAGCTTCAAGACATAAGTAAGTGTGGTAATCTTCTTTCCTCATGGTTGGAATTTAAATCAGCGATAAGGAAGAAATTTTATCCATTGGGTTATTTACATAAAGCAATGATGGAATGTAAAAATTTAAGGCAAAGTAAAGGTCAAACTGTACACAGTTTCACAGAAGAATTTAGGAAGAAATCTCTTGCATTAAACATTCATTTGGATTCTTATGAAACTTTAATGAAGTATATTGGCGCACTTCATAGTTATATTCATCATACTTTTCTCTTATTTAACCCCACTAGTCTTAATGAAGTTTTTGTGCAAGCCACTCACCTTGAGAACATGGGAAAACATGTTCAAGAAGATCCCACAAAGAAACCTTCCAATCTCCCACATAAAGATTTCAATAAATTTAATAGAAAGGACAAGAAGACCGCCAAAGTGATGAGAGAAGGAGGAAATCCATCTTGCACCGATTCCAAGAAAAGAGGTCACGATGATGAACATTGTTGGAAACTGCATCCAGAGAAGAGATATCCTTAGTCTCTTGACCTTATCCATGGTTTTCTTATCTCATATTCATCTTTTCAACTTTAGCAATCGTTCTAGGACAATCTAAAAATTCATGACCAACATATTTACAACAAAGACAAATAAGACACGTACAAGGGAATTCCTTAGCACTATGTCACGGTCTTCTGTAGCTATAACAAAGAGTCAATCCTGTCTTTCCCTTAAACGATCCCCAACCTTTCTTATACTGCTCACTGGGATCACAGTGGTGGACCTGCAAAAAATTCTTTCTAGGATCTTGCATCCACTTGTTAGTCCAAAAATTCTTTCTATGCATAGGAATAACATATATTTTGTTAACTTGGTCATATCTATTTGTATCAAATCTTCTTTCTTCTAGCGGTGCCCTAGTTTTCAGACTAGTGTGAAATCTATCAAACATACCTAGATCCATTCTTTCGAAACAAAAATTTCCACTTATCTTACCTTTATCAGAGCACAAAGCTTTAAGATCTTACCTCTTTTCTTTAGATCCAACTCCCTTCTTAGCACAGAGCTTCGCAAGTCAAGTAGTATATTGCACACTACAACAATAGACCTACGCATAGAGCTTTCTCTTTTCTTTAGTTCCCAACAATCACAGTTTTATTCCCGACGACTAAACCATTTGTTGGCACAGGGGAAGACCCAGGGTTCAACGCTTCAACAACGCACCAACAAAACCCTAACTATCGGCCCTTTTGGAAACATCTGCGAAGCAGATGAATTCTCACCCGAGGTAGAGGCAGGGGGGGTTTAAGGACTCAAGTGTCTACAACCTAGCTAGGACACATATCTATGATCACGATACTTAACAGAGCACTTATCAATTAACATTCATTAGTCTTTAACCCTTATTCACATCTCAGGTTAAACCCTAATTACATAACAACACATTATTTATCAAGATCTAAATATATCTAACCATTCAGCACATAACATCAGAGTAGATATAGTATCCATTCACATATAAGGCACTAAGATACTACATCAGATGCATCTAACATACATAAATATTACAACACTAAGCATAGATCACATCAATAACATATCAACCACATCGCACAAAGAAAACACAACACGAGATACACGTGATTCACCCCAGTGTGGGGCTACATCCACTAACTCTTCTTCTTCTTATTTATTAGTTTCTTCCAATATTCTTACATGCACAGAGCCACAACTCCAATTCCGCATAGGACAGGAGATCTACGTGCACCTCTCCAGATCCTCCTTCCCCGAGTTAGGTCCAAGCACAGAGCCTTTACACAGTCTGTGCACCAAGCACTACGAATCACTTGCACTTAGCTCTGCAAGTCTTAACACGCAGTATGCACAAAGTCGATTACAAATATTTTCACTAAGCCACACACATCCACTACTACTTCTTACATTACTTAGCTCCCTATTTATACATTACAAAAAAGGCCTAAGCATGGGTAAACCCATGGGCCAACATCCCATACGCATTACATAAACCCTAAACCCAAAAACCCACAAAATGGGGCTAGATACCGTGATCTTCACTTCGCCTGGGCGCTCCATCTTCGACCAGCCTGTCGAAATCCCAAAAACATGACCAAGGTTCTTCAAAACTTGGTCGAGGGCCAACACATGTGAAGATTTGGGATCGTCTCACCCTTAACATTGGTAAGGTGCGATGATCTTCTTCGATAGGGTTTTTCAATAAGGAAAAGATGATTCCATTTCTCAGGGAAAGTCTTATTTCTTCAATAGCCTTCAGGGAACATAAAAATAGGTGATACACATATCATCAGTGGTCACGGGGGTGAAAAAATAATGTGTAACACCCCATAGCCTCCATTACAGATATTGATGTGCTAGATGAACCCTTCATAAATTAATGGGGAGATAGAAGATATTATATGTATTACATCACTGATTTTGGGGCCCTTAAGAGAAAGAATGGTGAGTCTATTTCAAAATTTACCAAGAGATTCAATAAGATGTATGGTAGGATTCCATATGAGATCAAACCAACCGAAGCCTCTACCAAGATCACTTATGCCAATGAATTCAATGCATAATTTTCCCTTCTATTGAGGGAGAGAATATCCACCACCTTTATGTCCATGCAAGAAGCAGCCATTGAGGTTGAATCTAACATCTTGGCATTGGATAGGTTAAAGACTAGATCTGATAAAGACAAGAAGAAAAAGAGAGAGGATTCCCCTGCCTCCTCTAACCCAGCCACATCTGATCCTAAACTTGATGAAATGACCAAAACCTTGAAGGATTTGACATCTAAAATAGATAAGCTAAAATGGGAATCTAAACAACCAAACAAAGATTTTCAAGGGGATGGAAACATAAATCCAAACCAGTTTAGAAGGTTGAATGATGCCCCTCAGATAATGAAGAGAGAGAAGAGGAATGTTGATGACCAAAGAGTAGTACCTCCTTTCCAAAAAAATCAGATTGAGGAGATGGATGTAGACAATGATGATGTGGATGATGATGCTATACTTTTTAATGAAACAAATTTTTACACCAGTCACTTAACGCAACAATATTATGAGGTAGAACAACTGTCAAATTAGTTTGAAATTGAGATAGGGGAAGAGGGAGTTATTCAAGGCCAGCCCAAAATAAGTACGTCTTGAGACATAGAAGAGGGACTCCTAAAGCCACCACCTCCAATCATAGCAGAAAAAAAGAAGTTCCTCCCAAGACAAATCCAAGCAAGGGTGCATTGGCTAAATCTCACTAGCCTCCTCCATTTAAACCTATTGTCCTTGAAGTTAAGGAAGTTGATAGGCCACAAGCATCTTTCAACATAGAGAAAGAGTTGAGAAAGATCAATATCCTTTTACCCTTGTCAGAATTTTTGAAAAATGAACCTTTAAAAAAATCCATTATGAAGGTTTTACAACCACCTACTTATGTTGTAACTTCTAACATAATTAGTCTGCAGGGTGAAAACCCAACCATTACTATGGGCCCACGTATCGAGGATGGATCCAATGCCTCTCCACTCTTCTACATACCTTTAAATGTCCATGACAAGATCCTACATAACTGTCTCATGGACTCAGGGGCCTCACACAATGTCATGCCTAAAGTTGTTATGGAGGAACTAGGTCTAGAGATCACCAAGCCCTACCAAGACCTTTACTCCTTTGACTCCAAAAGATTCAAATGTTTGGGATTAATAAAAGATCTGGTGGTTTCTTTGGCATAGTTACCCATGAAAAGTGTAGTGATGGACATTGTTTTGGTTGACATCCCCCCCCGAGTTTGATATTCTTTTATCTAGGATGTGGGCCACGAAGGTTGGGGGATCGTTACAAATGGACCTCACATATGCTATCATTCCTATTTTGGGGGGAGATCACAAGAGGCTATGTAGGCAGGTCAGATTGGAATATATCATCAGAGACCACCAAAATCCAGGAAATGATCTAGTTTATGATGTTGAGGATGAGATCGACTCATTTGTTTTTCATTTAAATGATGATGAACCATAAATTACAGTCAGCAAATGAAAAAATCAGTCACTGATAGATCAGAAGAGCAAAGTGTGGAAGATGTATTCCAATGTATCTTCATCAAAATAAGGTTTTGGGGATGGTATAGTCCTCATTTCCCTTGCACGGGAGGTTATAACGCTCTCTTATAAGCTGGAATTCAAGCCTACTAACAATATAGCTGAGTATGAAGCTATGGTGTTGATCCAGGGGATCAAATTTTGCTCAAAATTCAAAGTGCTCGGAATCTCTTCAAATCAAACAGGAGTGTAGGCCTCATCGTCACAAACCCAACGCAACTCATTTGGGTTCAAACGGACATCGGATGAGAGAGATATCGCGTTTTGTCTAAAACGACCAACAGGAAAAACAAATGTGCTAACTGTACAGTCCGTACGAATGTTGACGTGGAAGACCGTACGACACGTGGTAGGGTCGTACAACACGTGGTAGGAAACCATGTGGACAATTGGCATATGACGTGGCTTGTTTGTAGTGAATGGGATGATGACATGTGGCATTATCATGACGAATGGTTTGGTGCCACGTGGCCCAGACATGGGCTGCCACGTGGCACCCTGTTATTGGTTGGTTGTATAAAATTTATATGGAGTCCACTGGACTTGACCCCGCGAACTCCACCCGCATGCAAATTCTTTGCAAAGTCCACCAACCAATGCGCCATAACATGTTGCTTATTATATATATAGTTTAAAAAATATTTAAGTTTGAATTGTGTTCATTTCGGCGGGGGGGTCGGGTTGGGGCTTAGCCTCGGCCCGCGGTTATATTGGTAATACATATGATCGGTGGATTAAATGCGCGCGAATTCACATTTCAAACAGTTAATCCGTATTTATATTGTTATTGCATATGACCCGATCTCTATACAAACACACGAGAATTTAAACGGTTAACACCCCATTCGCCGACACTTGGTGCATAGCTATTTGCTTTGGGTCTCAACCCTTTTTGTATTAGCGCGAGTTCATGTGGTGGACCATGTGCCCACGGGCCTTGGCGGTTAAGGGCTAGCGCATAACCATCCTACAGTTTGTACCAGTTGTGCGGTTGCGCTCGGTGCTGGGTTTTTCCACATTTATGCACGTGGGGGCTAGGTTGAGGAGGCAAGGGTGCATTTTGGCGATCCAGAGACAACAAGTTTGAAGGGGAACTTCTAGGAAGCCTATCTTCTTCAATTTTTTGCCAAACGAGGTGCCAAAAAGGCCCAGCTAGGGTTTTTTGGACGTTCTGAGGCCATTGGAGCCATCTATTTGGAATTTTGAGCATTGTAAAGCACACATTTGAGAACTTTGAGAAAATAATACAAAAGATCCATTGGAAGTTGGACCAGGAGATGTAGCCCAAGAGAGGGGTGAACTCCTTTATCATTTGTTGTGTTATGTGTTTTCTGTTCCCTGTTTATTTTTGTTGTTTATATGCATCTTGAATGAGTAATTTCTATAAAAGTTGTGTTGAAAAAATGATCCATTTTCATTTTAACACATGAATTAATTATTGCAAATATTTTCAAGAATAAAAGTCTTCTTCATTTTTAGATCAAGTTGGTATCAGAGCATAGGTTTTTGAAGACTTGATTATTCACAAGTGTTTTGTTTTTTGATGCTCACAAGGTTGAAGCTCACAAGAGGAGAAGGTCAACTTGTAGATCCAAGTTCTCATCCTTCAAGAAGGAAGATTATATCATCACCGCAAGCTTCAAGGAGACATTCACCAAATATGGCTCATGAAGAGAGTCATGAACATATTCCTACAGAAGATGAAGATCTCAGAAAGGATTTCATAGAAATGAGAGAAATGATGAAACTCTTGATGGAAGAAAGGAATACAAGGTGGCAAGGTGAAGGCTCCAACCCTTCAAAGCACAAGGGAGACAGTGGTGATAAAACTCCAAATGGAAATGGAGGGAATGGTGCTTCTCCACCACCCTCACCTCCATATTCTTCTTCTTCTTCTACCAGTTCAATACCTCTTCCAAATTCTCAAAAAGGACATGGTAAAACTCCTTCACAAATTCCTTTGTTAAAGCTTGATATTAAATTCGAATTGCTAATGTACAATGGAGAGGTAAATGTTGATAAATTAGATAATTGGATTCGTCAGATTGAGGTGTATTGTAGGATACAAAAAATTCAAGATGATGAAACTAAGATTCAGCTTGCTTCTTTAAGATTGGATAGTGCAACACTTATTTGGTGGGAAGTCAAGACTCAAGAGGACATGAAGAAACATGGTAAAATTTTAACCTCTTGGAATGATTTTATTGTTGCAATTAAAATACAATTTTACCCATTGGCATATATGCAAAAAGCTACTATGGATTG
>SNQJ01S0001152.1:613195-628130 GCA_010110895.2 Picea sitchensis | reverse complement strand
GATGGTCAATATGACATTGATAGGGTAGAAAAGTTCATTGAACAAATTCAGTCGATACATCAAATGGTACAAGAGCAGTTGGAAAAGAGTCAAGCCAAGTACAAGACGAGACATGACAAGCATCATGTTGATCATAGTTTCCAAGTTGGAGATGAAGTTTGGCTTTACATTAGTCTTGGAGAGGCTTAAAGGAGAAGGTAAAAAATTGAAACCAATTCGATATGGTCCTTTCAAGATTATTGACAAGATTGGTAACAATGTCTTTCGTTTAGATTTGCCTCCTTATATGAAAATGTATGCAGTTGTTAATGTTGAGAATTTGAAATTGTATGAGCCTCATTTGATTGATGATCAAGGAGAGCATGTTCAGATTCCTTCTATAGATGAATTTTCCCCAGAATATCTTACAAAACTGCATGAAGACACAATCCTTGACAGGAGAATGAGAACTTCAAAACGAGGAAATGTGGAATATCTTCGAGTTGGTCTTAAAGGCACAAATCCAAGAAAATACAAGTGGATTGAGGTTGTAAAGGTGAGGGAACTATACGCTCATCTTCAGACAGACTGAAAATAGTCTTTTGGAGGTCCAAAAGATTTCCAATGGGGAGGTGTGATCCAGGGGATCAAATTTTGCTCAAAATTCAAATTGTTCAGAATCACTTCAAATCGAATAGGAGAATAGGCCTCATCATCATGAACCCAACGCAACTCGTTTGGGTTCAAACGGACGTCGGATGAGAGAGATATCGCGTTCTGTTCAAAACGACCAACAGGCAAAAAACAAATGTGCTGACTGTATAGTTCGTACAGTCCATATGGATGCTGACGTGGTAGACCGTATGATACGTGGTAGGGTCATACGACACATGGAAGGCAACCGTGTGGATAGTTGGTGTATGACATGGCTTGTTTGCAACGAATGGGATGACGACATGTGGCATTATCATGACGAATGGTTTGGTGCCACGTGGCCCAGACATGGGCTGCCACATGGCACCCTGTTATTGGTTGGTTGTATAAAATTTATATGGAGTCCACTGGACTCGACCCCGTGACCTCCACCCGCATGCAAAGTCTTTGCAAAGTCCACCAACCAACGCACCATAACATGTTGCTTATTATATATATGGTTTAAAAAATATTTAAGTTTGAATTGTGTTCATTTCGGCGGGGGGGTCGGGTTGGGGCTTAGCCCCAGCCCGCGGTTATATTGGTAATACATATGACCGGTGGATTAAATGTGTGCAAATTCATATTTCAAATGGTTAAGCCATGATTATATTTTTATTGCATATGACCTGACCTCTATACAAACGCGTGGGAGTTTAAACGGTTAACACCCCATTCGTCGACACTTAGCGCATAGCTATTTTCTTTGGGTCTCAACCCTTTTTGTATTAGTGCGAGGTCATGTGGTGGCCCATGTGCCCATGGGCCTTGGCGGTTAAGAGCTAGCATGTAACCATCCTACAGTTTGTACCGGTTGTGCGGTTGCGCCCGGTGCTGGGTTTTTCCACATTTATGCGCGTGGGGGCTAGGTTGAGGAGGCAAGGGTGCATTTTGGCGATCCAGAGACAACAAGTTTGAAGGGGAACTTCCAGGAAGCCTATCTTCTTCAATTTTTGGCCAAACGAGGTGCCGAAAAAGCCCAACTAGGGGTTTTTGGACGTTCTGAAGCCATTGGAGCCATCTATTTGGCATTTTGAGCATTGTAAAGCACATATTTGATCACTTTGATCAAATAATACAAAATATCCATTGGAAGATGGACCAGGAGATGTAGCCCAAGAGAGGGGTGAACTCCTTTATCATTTGTTGTGTTATGTGCTTTCTGTTCACTATTTATTGTTGATGTTTATATGCATCTTGAATGAGTAATTTCTATAAAAGTTCTGTTGCAAAATTGATCCATTTTCATTTTAACACATGAATTAATTCTTGCAAATATTTTCAAGAATACAAGTCTTCTTCATTTTTAGATCAGGTGCTTGGATTGAGGGCTGCCAAAGACATGGCCATTGACAGTTTGGCAGTTTTTGGTGATTTTGAGTTAATCATCAATCAAGTAAAAAACATATATCAAGCTAAGAAACCAAGGCTCAAGAAGTATAGGAATGAGGTGTGGGACCTGGTTGAAAACTTCTTTATGGAATTTAATATCTCCTTCATTCCTAGAGAGGAAAATCAAAAGGAATATTCTTTGGCATTGGATGCCAGTACCTTCAGACCTCCCATTGGTCCAAATACTAAGTATCGGGTGGAAGTCAGACATAGGACAACCAAACTAGATAACATAAAACACTAGAAAGTATTTAGTGTTGACTTGGAGCTACAAAGATTTATGCAGACCATTGAATAATTCTCCAGTATCTCAATAGATCAAGAGGGTGAAGATGATGAATCATAAAATTAGAAAACATCTCATCTATTGAACAAAGTGGTTGGCCACCACATTGTGGAACTTAAAACAAACCACATCCCTAGGGGTCTAGTGCCACTATAAAGGTTATTTGATAGTTATGATGTCTCTAGAGAAGATGCCATAAAAAATCAAGAAGAGGAAGTGATGGAATGCAACATTGGGACTGTTGAAAATCCCAAAATAGTCAAACTATCCAAGGCACTACCTCCAAAACAAAAATACAGGTATGTCAGCCTCATGAAAAATTTTGTTGATACTTTTGCATGGTCGTATGAATATTTGAAGACATTTGACACTAACATCATCCATCACAATATCCCTCTGAAGGTTGGCTCTAATCCATTCAAACAGAAGATCAGGAAATTTAATCCAATGTTGATGTCCATAATTGAAAAAGATTTGAAACGAATGTTTGATGCCATAATTATTGTGACCTTTAGGTACTCATATTGGGGGGCCAACTTGGTTCCCGTGAGGAAAAAGAGTGGGGAAATACACTTGTGTGTGGATTTCAAAAATCTCAACAAGTGTTCCCTAAAAGACAACTACCCCCTACCCAACATGGACCATATTTTCCAAAGGGTAGTAGGTGCCCACAAGTTTTCTTTGTTGGATGGTGACTCTGGTTATAACTAGATAACAATATGTGGAGAAGACAAATTAAAAACAACATTCACCACCCCATGGGGAAATTTATGTACAACAAAATGCCCTTTGGGATGATGAACGTAGGGGACTCATTTCAGAGGGCTATGCATATAGCCTTCATGGGGGATAAAGACAAATTTATGGTTATATATTTAGATGACATCACCATTTTATCCAAATCAAATGATGAGCATTAATAGCACCTTGAGCAGATTTTCCGAAAATGCAGAAGGTATGGGATTTCATTGAATCCCAGGAAGTTCCAATTTTCTATGCCAAAAGGTAAGCTCCTAGGTCACATAATATCATCAGGAGGTATAAAAATAGACCCTAAGAGAGTGGAGGTTATTCAGGAAATTGAAATCCCCATAAATAAGAAGTCTATTAAGTCTTTTATAGGAAAAAACAAATTTTTAAGGCGCTTTGTGCCAAACTTTGCTTAAATCATAAGGCCTATAACCAACATGATGAAGAAATATGTTGTTATCAAGTGGTCATAGGAGGAAAAATCAACATTCCAAAGGATCAAACAAGATTTGGTTGAATTCTCTGTATTGGTTAGCCCTGACTATGCCAAAGAATTATTTATCTTTTTTTTCACTTCTGAGGAAACCATTGTTGTTGTGTTGTTGTAAAAGAATGAAGAAGGGCATGGACAACCCATAGCCTTTTTTATCAAATCCCTTCGAGATACTGAGTTGAAGTATGACATATTAGAAAAATAGGAATAGGTATTGGTCAAAGATTTAAAGGCCTTCATGGTGTGTGTCTTACAGTCTAGCATAACAGCCTATGTTCCTAGCAGCAGTGTCAAAGAGATTATGGTCCAACCAGACAATGAAGGTAAGAGAGGGAAATGTATTGTCAAATTGCTAGAGTATGACATGCACATAAAGCCCACAAAGTTGATTAAGGGGCAGGGACTTGCCAAGTTGTTATCATAATCAAACTGTAAGGTGTTGGAATTGCATTAGACCTTCACCCAATCTGATGCACCCATGACACGGTCTGAAAAAGGTATCATGCAGGTATCTTAAAATTACTCCTCTTCAACTTGGTACAGAGATGTTATTTATTTTTTGTAGCACCTAGAATGTCCACCATATTTTAAAAAGACGAGGGTCGGGTCTCTCAAATTAAAAGCTATAAAAAATTTCATTTTAAATCAAAACTTGTATTGGAGGGATCATGTTGCCATCCTATTAAACTGTCTTAATGAAAATGAAGCTAAGAAAGTCATAAAAGATATGCAAAGGGGATTTTGTAGGGGACACTAGCATTAGAAATATACAACCCTCAAGATCCTAATGGTAGGGTACTACTGGCCCACCCTTTTCTCGGATGTATTTATTACAATAAGGGCATGCAATGAATGTCAAAAGTTTGCAGGGAAAAAAAATTACCCTCACTACCCCTGAAACCTATCACTACCAGTGGCCCCTTTCATCAATGGGGATTAGATTTCATAGGTGAGATAAATCCACCCTCCACTGGGAAGCACAAGTGGATTCTCACTTCCAATGACTACTTTACCAAATGGATTGAGTCTATTCCCCCCAGGAATGCTACTAACAAGGTAATTATGATTTCTTTGGAAACCAATATCTTTGCCAGATTCGACTGCCATAGAAATATTATAACATAAAATTCCTAGGCATTCAAGTTTAAAGCCATGATTGACTTCTGTGGAAGCCATTAAATTTCCTTTACACATTCCACACCCTACTATCCTCAGGGGAATCGGTTGGCCAAGTCATCAAACAAGACTCTCATCAGAATCTTCAAGAAATTTCTGATTGAAAACAAGAAATATTGGGACTCCAAACTTAAGTATGCCTTGTGGGTTGATAGGATCAACACCAAGAGAGCTTTGGAAACCTCACCTTTTCATATAGTCTATGGGATAGACGTTGTCTTGTCTACTCAACTTGGACTACTAGTTCTAAAATTCCTATAGGGAGAAATTGAGGAGCCAAATGACATCCAGAGGATAATCTTTCATATTATAGAGGTTCAACAAAAGAGAGAAGCACTAAATCAGATAACTGATTCATACCATAGCAAGATCAAATTATGTTTTGACAAAAAAACCAAGAATGAGATCTTTCAAGAAGGTGACCTAGTCTTGAGGTGGGATACCAAAAGGGATGAGAAGTCTAAGAATGGTAAGTTCGATAACCTTTGGTTTGGTACTTTTAAGATGGTTGAAGTTCTAGAAAATAATACATTTTTTTTACACAATCTGGATGATACTGAGATTTTTGGAGGCCCGGTAAATGGGCACTTCCTGAATAATTATTTTTCTTGAAAGACTGAGGGAAGGTCCCTCTTGTACCATAGTTGCTTTCCTTTTTTCGTTTGCATTTGATTAGTTAGTTCGTGTGTGAATAAAGACTCCATATCCCAACAAAAGCACTGGGGTTAGCTTCAGTTTTAAATTTCAGGGATGCATGGCTAAGATACGGTTATAACCCTAAAATTCCCTACCTATGCATACATAGAATTGGCCTTTCTAATTGCAAAATTTTCCAAATTACTGTTGAGGAACTCTCTTTAAAAAACCATTTTTTGGAGCATGTATACGCCTTGATGCACTACTTCCCACGTACATACGCTATCTTCATACTAGACATCCCACATACATATGCTAGTTTCATACTAACCAGCCTATTTTTACCTCCAAAATTTGCAAAACATTAAAAGTTGCAAGGAATTCAGCAGAGGTAACAGGCTATTGGAGGTTTCCTAACCAAATCACCCATTGCAGCCCATCCCCAAACCAAATAACTATCCTTTTTTTTCATATAAAAGGAGGTCTTTGTGTCCCATTTCAATATCAACCATTAGAACAGAGAAACTCTGCCCAAATTCCTTTCCCTCCTTGCCCAAGTATTTGCAGCCCTTTCTAAGCTTTTGCCTCAGCATTCCTTCTCTATCCTTTACTCCTATACAATCCCTTCATTTTCCCTAAAGTGATTAGCTGATTGTGAGAGAAGGAATTGGGATGGTTCACTTTGAGCAACCTTAAGAGGAGCCCGGACCAAGTTCACGCAGCGTCGGCCTATAAAGGTTGTAATTTTCGATCTTTGGATTTGAATAAAAGAATATTTTTCCTGTCCCAAATGATATCTTTATGTTTTTGATTTGATTTATGAATAATGATTTATATCTAACCCTAATATGGATGAATGGAGATAGTATATTTGTAGTGGTGTTTGCCTAAGTGTTCTTGAAGGTCATCCTTGGGAGGAGACCAACAGCTTGGGAAGCTACAAAGGTGAAGGAGGTCAACATCAAACATTTGGACTAAAGGTACTACTTCTGACCTACTTTCCTATATCTTTCTATTCTTCCATTTTAGATTGGTTGGGGTAATTTAGGGATTATATTGTCTTTTACGAAAGATCATAGCTATGCCTGTACTTTGACCATAGTATAGTAATAGGGACATTTTCCTCACTAGCAGAATTGGAGACTCCACTGGGTGGTCTCTATAGGGTTTTAGAGGGAGGTTTTTGGTTTTAATTGGATTTTTTATTTCCATTTTATTTTTGATCAAGTTCACTGATTATTTTAAGGGTCTCTAGTCACCTACAAGGTTCCTACCATCTTTCCCTTCCTAATTAGTCTGCCTAGTCTTTTTATTTTTTGAAAAAACTCATAGGTGTACATGCTTTTCTTTTCCTCATCCTTCATACGTACACAGTTTTCAAAATATACAACCCACATACATATGTAGGATGTTGGTGCAACATCCTATGTTTTTGTGTCTTGAAAGTGTTTTTAAAAAAGAGAGGTCTTCCTCTTTCCTAACAGAAGATTTAGGCTTCTCAGGGTTTTATTATACTTTACAGAGTCCCTGTTATTGGCCTTAGCTTGGGTTAAAGATTCATTTTCAACTTGTTTCTTGATTTTCTTTTGTTTTCCCTAGAGGTTTAGAGTGAAGTTTCAAGTTTTATATCCTCCTTTGGTTTCTTTTTGAATCCCTACGTTTACGTAGTCGGTCTAGGGTCTCTGTCAATCTTGGTTTTGTTTTCTCTTTTTCCCTGTTTCTTGCTTTGAAAAACAAAAACAAAATTTACTTTAGTTTTTCTTGTTAAAGAAGTTCAAAAAATAAAAAAGAATTTTACATTTATTTTGGTAGCATAGCCTAGGTTGTTTGTTTGCAAAAGAAAAGATTTGTAGTTTCAAAGTTCTTTCTTTCTTTCATGAAAATATAAGTAATTTTGAGTAGTCAAACGAAAACACTTTTTAGGAAATATTCAATTATAATATCTTGAAACATTAATTCGAAAAGTTGATATTTACAAAGGGTTTTACAAGCTTTTGCTTTAAATTGAAAGTATCTTATTTTCTTTTAAATGCTCTAAAGTTTCTCTTTGTTTTTTGTCTCTTCCAAACACCATTAGTTGCACGACCACATCCTTTATGTAAATCAATCCTATAAAATTAACGCTTAACTTAAAATATATTAGACTTTTTGTTTGTAGGGTTCACCGACTAGTTTAGGCTTTTAGGGCCTTGAAATAGGTCTGAAGAGGAAAATCTTCAAGGCCATCTAAAACAAAAATTCGAGTCTAAGATAGGGAGTGTTGAAAGTACAACTTTTTAAGAGTTAGTGGGGACCCCCCTCTAACACAGGGGCTAAGTACAAGGTTGCGTAAGGAAAGGTAGAGGAGATAAACCCTCCAAAGTTGAACCAAACGTAATGGGGATTGTATATTGAGGGTATTTCATGGGGAAAATATTGATCGCATTTTCCTATGGATCATTGTGGACCTTGAATCCATTCGAGATCCTCAGTTATCTTTTGGATGAATTTCTTTCATCACCCTTTAAGGGCTTTGGACCAGTTATCCTGCTCATTACGATTAGCTCGACTGTCGACTGTACCTGCCTGGTGACTGATTGTGAACTGGAAACTTATTTCCCTATTTTTTACGGACTTACATAGGTGATTGTGGGGTTATACCAAGGTACCTAGGGCATACATCGGATCATGCTTCGCAGAGTATAATCGGAGGGTGATTTCATGTTCGAATTGCACTTGCACCAGTTAGTTTCTCTAGTGTCGATTATCGTAAATGTCCTTCCCACTAGTTAGTTGTCTGCTTGATTTATCTTTACGAACTTTTAGTGTGTGCTCAATAATTTACGCTAGTCAAACCTTACTGTGTCGGTTGATAATTTCACAAGGTGGAATATCAACATCTTCGTTGGTCGCGAAGGCTTGAGGGCCTGTCACTGGTTACTTTGAAGCCACCTCCGTCATCTTTGAGGCAAAGACTATATCAATAAGGATCATTCGAAGCAATCGGGCTGCAGGAAATTGTACCCAAGCAAGCTCTAAGAAGAGAATTTATGGAACTGGAGGAATCTATCATTTCTGACCTCAATACTAAAGGTTTCAGGCTAGAAAATCCTTCTATTACTGACTTTCCAGTGTCACCTCTAATTCAGATTGTCCCACCCGAAGTGACATCTTCTGAACGTCAGTTTATTCAGAGAGCGATGATGGAAGCAAATCCTGTTACTTTGTCAGGGAGTCCCCATACTCCTATTAAGGATACCACTGGAGGGGGAATTGTACCTCCTCCCTGACCTTCTCTTGTCAGGACCATGGTTGTCCCGACACCCATGACTTCGGGCAGTGGTTTGATTCCTTTGACTGCTTCAACCATTGTTTTTTTCACTCTGAATGCAACATGTGCTTCCTTCTCATATGGGATGCTTAGCTTTGACTCAAATTTAGTTCTTACTTAATCTACTTTATAGACCATGGGTCTAGGGGTAGAGAGATCTAACACTCCTTTTCAAGGATCAGTTGCAGGAACTACTTCCCCTTTCAATGATATTCCTTACGATGGGGTTCATATACCTCCTCTATCTCCTTCACTCGGTGGTGCGTTTCAGTAGTCGATCAGGCCTAACGTTAACTATAGTTTCTTTAGTGGAGGAATTTTGGTACCTTCATCCTATATGACATCGGTGGGATCAATGTCGATCTCTTTGTTTGGTGAATTTGGGAACAACATTTTTTGTTCGTTTTCTTTCTCAATTGGGGGCAACCCTAGCTTTGGTAAACAAAACCATGTGCAAGGTACCATTCCTTCACAGGGATCAATGACATGAGTATACTCCACACAAGGTATTTGGAATCATTGGTAGGGCTCATTTCCCTTGCAAGGGATGTCGGTCGGGGGAAACCCCTTCCATACTCAATGGAACTTTGGGCAAGGTTCAGTACCTATGCCAGGAGGATCGACTAGGGGAATCCCCAACCAAGGTCATTGGAACACTACATAGGGAGAAATACCTACATAATATATGTCGTCTAACTTCGATATTTAGTCGATGATGTAACAACAGATGGAATTTCCTTTTGTTGGTCAAGGCCATAGTTTCTACCAAAACCCTGGACAACAATCCAACTTTTACTGGAAACCTGGTGCGAGTCAAAAACAAGGTCCCTCTTTTCATGTAAATACTCTGCAACCAAAACTACCCTTTCTAGCAACCCTGCATTTTACAGACATGTTGATATTGTTAAATGACTCAATCTATCATGATCCACGTTGGCCCCCCATGCCGACTAAGTTTCCTTATGACATTCCTAAATTTGAGGGAAATCCTGGCAAAGATCTAGGTGATAACGTGACTACTTTTCACTTGTGGTGCTCAACAAACTCATTGAAATACAACTTCATTTAGTTGTGTATTTTTCAATGCACTCTTATAGGGGGTGCAATGAAGTGGTATATCGATCTCAACAACTCAAATTATTATTACTTTAATGACCTAGCTATGGTTTTCTTGAACCATTTCTAGTTGCTAGTGAGATATGATGTCGGCACCAAGATTTTGGCCAACTTTCAGTAGACTAAGGTTGACCACATCTCGGATCATATCTAAGAGTGGAAGTGATGAAAGAGGTTGATTAAGGTCAAGGTCCCTCCTGCATTTTTTCTTGAGTGGTTCTTGAAGTCTTTGGTTCCTTGCGTGTCCAAAGACATAGCAACGTCCAAGGTGTTTTCTGATGAAGAGGCTATTATGTGAGCCAAAAGATAGAACTAATTTACTCTCAATCTATCATGCTTTACTAGATCTTACTCGATGCACCACGATCAAATCTCGATAAGACAAAATAAAAGTCTAGGCCCCACCCTTATGGCATAGTGGGATCAGCACAAAGAAATTTCGTGGATATTTTGTCTAATCAATTAAAGGAATTATCAATTCAACAAACTGTGGCCAACCAGACTCCTAGTTCGGTTTCCCCCGCAACCTAGATGTCGTATGTACACAGTGTGAAATCGACAACTCCCAATTTCAACCAGCATACCGAAGGAAAAAAGAAACAAAAAATAAAGAAGGGTAAAGGGGATAAAAAGGCTACTAACAATGTTAGTGAGGGAAAAACTGAGAAGAGGAAGGTGAAGTATCTATGTAATCTTAGCATGTATGACCACTTAAGTCACATGTGCCCTTGGCTTGTGGAAGCTCAGAAGCTACCATCACAACAATATCTTGTTGTGTTGACAAAACCTTTTCCACAAGGGAAAAATATGGCTCAGGATTCTACATCCACGAGTGCGGCTAGGGGTAGTCAGGGACCCCCCGTGCCTAATCGTAACAACCTAGTCGCGAACATCTACATGATGAATGTCAATTCTCATTTATCAACCAGTATGTGTGACTACATAATGTCGAAATATGTTGAGAAGGTAAAGGAGGACTCTAACCCATTGAATCCTCTTCAAATTGAGAAAACAGTAGGAGAAACAATTACTCGCATCCCAAAAGGTGTGTTTAAGAAGGCTTCCCATAACCCAAACACGAGGGTTGCTCATAACTACTCCATCGTGGAGGATCTGGCATAGACCCCTTGTGAAATGTCTTCTCTGGAGGTTCTCCAGATATACCCCTCACAAAGAAAATCCATGTTGTCTTCCTTGGAAATGGTAGGAACTAGTAACTCAGGAATGATCGTTTTCGATCCAACTGACCTCAAACCTCGTCTTCCTCACCATGTCGCCTTTCATATAGTAGTGGCATACACCACGAAATCGTTGACACATAACATTTTCCATACGATGGTTTATGAGGATGCCTTGACTTGCATGATGTCGTTGGCATGTTGGAAGGCCATTGACCATCCTGAGTTGTCTCTATCGCCTACATTGCTTACGACTTTTGATGGTCGATCGTTTAGACCACATGGTATAATTCCTTCTTTCCCCATGCATTTAGAGGGTAAAACTGTGTTCGTTGAGGTTGAAGTATTCGATGCGCCTCTCGGCTAAAATATTTTGTTAGGACAGAGTTGGACTTACGCAATGTATGCGGTTGTAGCCATTTTTTTTTTTGGGTCTTATGATTTTCGCATGAGGTCTGGATTGTAACCGTCGACCAGTTGTCCTTCTCTTGTCTTGAACCTTCATCGGGGGCTTCCATGGTCTCCATTATTGATAACCCGTAACAAAGAATTGTCAACTTAGGTGATGGATTGTTTCTGACATTGATGGGAATTTTTTATTATCTGTCGCCTTCCAATGATGTAAGGTTTATTTTGGTTATTCCCAACCAGCCAAAGGCTACAATTTTTCAAGTGTCGTCTTTTAAAACAAGATAATTTCACGACCTGTGGACTTTACCTTCCCCATCTACTTCGATGGAATGGATAGGGAACCTTGGCATGGACATGCCCTTATCCAATGTTGAGGTTGCATATAGTGTTGTCCAGCAAGCCTAGGCCAACCTTGATCCGACTCTCCCATAGGAGCTAGATCTAGTTCTAGAGCCTATTTGGTCTCAGGACTCTCTTGCCACTCATGACCCTTTAGATTTAGTCTTACCCTCCGACGAGGCGATTCTGGAGGCAATGACTGGTCCTGACATACCTTGGGATGATCTTCACCATAGATCTTATTTTCTTCCTGGGCTTAGGAGAATAGAGGTGTTAGAGTTTGTTTTGACCATTAAGGGAGATATCCCTTGTCCTATTAACCCTCTATCTATGCACATAGTATAAACTGAGGGAAACATGAAAATTATTGTTGCAACGATTTGTATCAATATCTACAGAACCCCTGGTATCATAGAGAATGTCATCGTCGAAGTGGATTTCTCCCCAAAAGAGATTCAAATTTACACCGAGTTGTTTAAGGAATTTCACGATGTTTTTTCCTAGTATTACGAGGAGATGCCAGGCATCGACCCGCGAATTGTTGAACATGAAATCACGACTTATCCTGATGTCAAACCAGTCAGACAGAAGGTTCGCCCAGTCAATCCTCTAAAATAAGTGGCGATAAAGGATGAAGTAGAGAAACTTATCAAAGTTGGTTTCATCTACCCCATACAATTGACGGAATGGGTATCAAACCCAGTTCCTATTAATAAGAAACAGGGAACAATTCGCGTTTGTATGGATTTCCATGATTTGAACAAATCTTTCACAAAAGAAAATTTTCCAACCCCATTTATTGATCATATTTTCGATGAGTGTGTGGGTTGTTAAGTTTTTTCCTTCATGGATGGTTTTTTGGGATATAATCAAATTCAAATCAAACCCGAGGACCAACATAAAACGAATTTTATTTGTCCTTGGGGTACCTTATTGTATCGAAATATTCCTTTTGGCCTGAAGAATGTTGGAGCTACCTTTTAGCAGGCCATGTCATTCACTTTTCACAACCTCAAACACATAGTTGAATTGTACCTAGATGACCTAGCACCACATTCTCGCAAGAGATATGATCATCCCTCCCATTTACGACTAATTTTTGAGCGGTGTCGCTACTATCAAATTCACTTGACTCCAAACAAGTTCAGTTTTTGCATGACATCGAGTCATTTATTATGTTTCATCATGTCAACAAAAGGGATCATGGTATATCCTCTTAAGTTTGAGGTGACAGTTCAATTTCCTCCCCTACGCACAATACTCCAGCTTCAGAGCTTACAGAGGAAAGCAATTTTTCTTCGACGTTTTGTTGCTAATTATGTCAAGATCACTAAAGGGTTCATGTGTATTTTAAAAAAAGGGGTCCCTTTATGTTGGGATGAAGTATCTCAACACTCCTTTGAAGCGTTGAAATGTGCCCTAACGTCTGTGCCTCTGATCCGACATCCTTATTATAACAAGGATTTATTGTTGTATTTGGCTGATGTAGATTCGACCATCAACATGGTCTTGGTCCAAGAGGATGACATGCTCGAAGAGCATGCTATCTATTATCTTAGTCGAGGCCTAGTTGGAACTCAACTACTCTCATGTCAAGAAACTTTCTTTGGCAGCTTTCAACACTGTCTAACGGTTCTATCACTATATATTACTTCGCAAGACCACCATCATTGTTGTCGTCAACCATTTACAATATGTGTTATTGTGATGGGTCATTGGTGGAAATATCAATAGATGGATAGTTATCCTACATGATTTTGGCTTGGATTTTGTCTACGTGAAATCTAAAAATTCATTGGTATTTGTTGAACTAATTTCAGAGCTACCGATCAAGTCTGGTGATATTATGCCCAAAGAGTCACCAATTAACAGATATTTGTTTTTGATTGCATCTTCAGACCCCTAGTATGGAGATATACTAGTGTATATCTACACTTTGAAGTGCCCCACTTCTGCTTCTCGCGATGAGCATCGACAAAAAAGACACCAGGCACAAAAATATCTCATACTCGATGACACTTTGTATCATCGAGGTGTAGATTGCATGCTTCGATTATGTATCACTCACGAATAAGAAGACATAATTTTGAATGATTTTCACACTAGAGCATGTGGCGGTCATCTTTCGCGGTTGGAAACAACCCAAAATATTCTACGTGTAGGATGCATATAGCCCTCGTTAATCAAAGATTGTGTTGAGGAAGTCAAGAAGTGTCACCCATGCTAGATATTTTGTCGAAAGATGTGGGAACATTCTTTTTCGATGTTTCTGGTCATTTTTGTCGGTCCTTTCACCAATTGGGGGACTAATTTCAGTACATGTCGCTTGGCTTCTTCCAAGGGGCATTGCTATATCATCGTAGAAATAGACTACTTCACTAAGTGGGTCGAACCTATGTCGACATTTAAGAATGACGAAGAAACCACTACCCTTTTCGTTTTCAATCAGATAGTAGCTAGATTCGGTATCCCGAAGGATATTGTCGTTGACCATGGTAGTCACTTCCAAAATAAAATGTTGATTGAATTAACATCAAATCTTGGGTTTAAGTAGGAGGATTTGTCACCCTATTAACAACAAGCGAATGATCATGTAGAAGTTGTGAATAAGTCTCTCAAGACTATTCTTTAGCGGATGATCGACCAAGTCAAATTGGAATTTGATGTTATATTCAACGTTGTGGGCTTATAGAACTTTTGTAAATATTGCTACTGGATTTTCACCCTTTCAACTCGTCTATGGGTGATCTGAAAATAGAAGGCTGACTTTTTATGCTATGCAAGCACCCTCTACTTCATTAAAATAAACTTTACAGGACCTTGCTTCATGTGTATAAATATGCAAGATAAACTTATGTGTTCAATTTATGCATCTTCTTGTAAATGCTTATGTGTGAGGATATGTTCTTTTAAATGGTTATATATGTACTTTCAATAAATACACAGCAACATAACTTGTAGCAAATAAACCATCAAACTCACAACAAGAACAAGCTGATAAAGGAGTTCACCCCCCTCCGGGCTACATCTCCTTGAGCCTCCATCAATGGACTTGGCTCTCTGGGATTAATTTGTAAAAAGTTCTTTTACAAGATGTTTCTCAACTCCAATGGAAAAACATATTGTACCATTGAGATCAGAACACATAAAACCCCAAAAATGACTAATAGAACTCT
>SNQJ01S0001152.1:600316-613185 GCA_010110895.2 Picea sitchensis | reverse complement strand
CTTCAAATGGCCTTGATAACAGTGCCAATGAATCCAGGATATCCAAAAACCCCTAGCTTGGCTTTTACGGCACCTCAATCGGCCAAAAAATCAAGAAGTTAGGCCTCCTCCATTTTCCTCCTTCAAGCTTGTTGAAACTGGTTCGCCAAAATGCACCCTTCTTGAATGAACCTGGCACACACGCAATATATAGCGTGAAAACCCAGCACCGGGCGCAACCGTGCCAATGGTGCAAAATGTAGGACGGTTAAGGATGCGCCAGCCCCTAACCGCCTAGCACCTGGGCATATGAGTCATGTGACCACTCATATGGGCAAAAAGGGCCAACGGTCAAAACCGTGCCAACCGTTCAAAATTCTCGCGCGCAAACTTTCGTATAGCATAAGGGTCATATGCAAAAGATATGTGACCGTGGGCTGGGCCCATTGCAATGCAACTCCCATATATATATAAACATTGGTTATATATTATATAACCAAACCCCGCGCCATATATATTATACCACGGTTATGTAATGCAAAGAAACCACGGGTTATGTGTTATAAAACCTGCGCGCCAATGGTCGAGCTACAATATATATATAACATGGTCACATAACAAATCAAATGACCACGGGCCGGGGCTAAGCCCCGGCCCGACCCCACTCATATGTACACCATATGCAATTCAAATAAATTAAAATACATATACATAATAAGAACCATACGACGGCATAGTGGTCGGGTGAATGTTATGAAGTCTCTACACAGTGGGGAGGTCCGGGGCTCAAACCCCACGGCCTCCATAAAAATTTTATCAACTAACCAATAAACCAACATCTAATAAAGGGGTGCCACGTGGCAGCCCATGACTGGGCCACGTGGCACCATGCCATTTACCCAATAATTGCCACGTGTCAAAACTTGATTCGCCCAACTGTCAACCAATCAAAAACTACCATGTCACCTATGCCACATCAGCATGTACGATCAAGCCACATCAGCGTACGGCCTCTGCCACGTCAGCATCCGTACGGACTACACAGTCAACACTCATTTTTTTTGCCTGTTTGACTCGACGAACAGATCGCTATATCTCTCGCTCTCAATGTCCGTTTGAGACAAAACCAATTGCATTAGATTCGTGACGACGAGGGCTATGCTCTCCTTCGTTTTGAATCAATTCTGAGAACATTGATTTTTGGGCTAAAATTTGACCCCTGGTCCAGATTTTGATCAATGGGCTGGAAGCAGTCTTACCCATTGAGTGTCATATCCCTTCTTTAAAGTTGGTAGTGGAACTACCACCCGACACCACACCCCTTAAGGAACGCCTTATATATCTTGAGCAGCTCAATGAGAAACATTGTGATGCATCCTTGACTAACAAGGCTCATAAGAAAAAATTCAAGTGTCAGTATGATCGGTTCATCATCCCTCGGATTTTATCGGAAGGAGATCTTGTCTTGGTTTATGACCAAGAAAAAGATCCCCTGGGGAAGGAAAGTTCAAACCCATGTGGTTTGGACCTTTCATTGTGAAAAAGGTCTTAGATAAGGGTGCTTACCATTTTCTTTATTTCAAGGGAAATGCCTTAGCGGAGCCTAGAAATGGGATCTACCTTAATAAGTATTACTCTTTGTTCGATCACCTGGGTGGCTTCTTGTATATATGTATAGTCTTTTATACATTTATGTTTTCTCATTTTATGGACGTGTAGTTATTTATGTCTTATTTCTCACTATGGAAGATTTCAAGTGAATCAGAGGTTTACTTTGGGTTCACGGACGACGCTAGCCAACACACTCGGAGGCTTACTTCCGTAGCTTGGGTGATTTTCACACCTAGAGGCCAATTGCTATCTTCCGAAGGTATTTTTCTAGGAGACACAACCAATAATGTTGTCGAGTACAGTGCAGTGATAGAATTTCTACATTATGCTTTGTCATATGGCATTTCTTGCCTCTGGGTTTACTTAGATGCTCAAGTGGTTGTGTCCCAGTTAAATGGGGTTTACCGCATTTATGATATCACTCTTCACCGATGATTCCTTAGGGTATGTCTCTTAGAACGATATTTTGATTATATTACTTATATTCATGTTCCTAAGAGATTTAATCATTTAACTGATACTCTATCTAATCAAGTTTTAGATTGGCATGTTGCTCACATGTAAAATAAAAGCACACACATACACATGTAAATACATTTGTAAAAAATGTCATCCATAAAACAAGAAATATGTATATGTATATATATTTGTGTGTGTGTGTGTGTGTGTGTGTCCAAAAATCATATAATGAGTACAAAAGTGGGCATGAAAGCCTCAAAAGTAATAGGTATAGATCGTTGGGCTTAAGCCCTCAAAATACATAGTACAAAAAGTTCCCTTGGCACGTAAGTAGTTCGATTATATCTAAGGTCTAGGTCTGTTGGCCCTGCTATAGTGGAAAATGACATTCACAAGACATCATAATAACTAGACCTAGGTCTAAGGAACCCCTACTACATGTGGTTTCATAGCTTGGGGGATATCCTCGATCTCATCCATAGGAACTACGTGAGTGAGATACATGAGGTTCCTTTCTACTCGTCGTAGGAATGTTTCAACCTCTCTTGTTGGGGGTCCTCCCGCAGTTGTTGGTCCTCATGCGGTTGTTGGTCTTGCATCTGGTAGAGAATGACACCTAGTCCTGGAGAAGTATGTCAGTCGAATAGGTCCCACATATGTACATAACAGATTTGTAATTAAGCACTCTGACACACACATAAAAAGGATATATATAAAAATTAAAAATTTAATAACTTAAAAAAAAATGTATATGTTACCTATATCACCATGCTCCTCACCAGGGGTTACGAGCATGCCTGGATATCTAAGGAAGCTAATCCCTACATAGGGATAGTCCTCTATGACTGGGATCCACCAGTAGAAGAATTTATCGTTGAAGGACTCATGGGTCCTTCCTCCACCCTATCTAGGCAGTAAAACTACCCACCTGCACACTGTTGGGAAGGAGGAAATATCCCAGTATTGTCTCTCTCAGACTGAGACTAGGAACCCTCTCAAAGAAGAAGGAAAAAAAAATAGTACCAAACCCTAAGTTCTTGTTGGTGTGCCTACGACACTATGTGAGTTTTATCTTCATGCATACTAGCATGGTATTACTCCAGCCAAATATTGTTGCCTTTAAACACTGAAATGCACAATGCATCTGTGCACGAGAGGCCTGATGGAGTGTTGCAGATCCAGTAATATGCTAGATCATGAGTAAACTAACTCACATAGAGAGGTTGGTAATCTTGTGAATTGACATATGAGAAACTAATTTCTCAGTACCAACCTCATAGTGCATCCTAATGTAGTCATCTATGTTGTACGGCCTTGGAGGAAAAGTCCTCAAGTTAACTGGTTCCCCTCTCCTAGAGAGGGCGGTCAAGAAGTAAATGTCCTCTATGGTTAGGGTCAATGATTGACCCTCTAACATGAGCACCTCTGCGTTGGGATTCCAATACTCTAACAAGAAATTAAGAAACCTTGGTTGTGCCCTCGTGAATGGACACTGAAATAATTTCCATAGGCCACATTGTTTTAGCGTAGAAACCACCACAGGGTCCTCCTCGAAAAAGACGTCCAAATACTCATTTTCCCTCTCTCTGCAGTGCACATACATCTTGTCACACACAAAATATGGAGAGGAATTGATACTTGTATTTTCTTTTTTTAATACAAAAGTACGTGTATGCGGGAAGTAGTTTACACAGTCACGTATGTACTCGAGTTGTTTGTTACTCTGCCTGAGTACATATGCGGGATGGCCTTGGACAACCCGTGTACACACAGACATGACCCTTTTACAAGGGCACGTGCCTCCCAAACTAAAAATTAAATGCAAATAATGGAATTAAAACGCAAGAGGGGGGATTTATACTTACTTGGTCCAAGTAGGAGGGTATTTCGTCCACCGTAGCTCCTAGAATTCACACTTTTGATGAAGGGGTTTTTTGAATTTTTGTTAATTTCCAAATTGCAATGGTAAAAATGAGTTGTCCACCTCTATTTATAGACCTTTTTGGGCCTTTTTTCCCCTAATTTGGTCCCTTTTTCACTTTTCCTATCTTGGTGGCTACTTCAGTTCTCTTTTGAGTTATATTTCGGTCATCCTGATGGACTCGTCCTTATGGTTTGATGATTTTTTTAGATGGGTTACATTTATGTCGTCCCATGGTAAAAGTCATTTTTTCCAACTTTGGCATATATGTTAGGTTTTCACTCCCATCTTTCTGCATATCATTGTTTTTTTTCTCTTTTCCATAGGATCGATCCCACATAAGTGTGACACAGAACCTTATCTACTGCTTTAGAAGTGTTATAATTATGTGGTAGAGCCTACCTCTACATGGATGCCCTAGATAGATCATTTGCTGCATTTTGGCATCCATGATATAAGTTTTGACTATAGGCTTGGGAGTCCTTGTGATTCCCACCATGATTACATATTGAAACCTCATTCTTCTTGCTAATCATCATTCTTGGCCTTACCCATGGGACTCCCTAATGAGGATGCTTTGTTGTCTTTCAATATCTCTTTAAAATTTGAAAGAAACAGTCAACAAGACTGTATTTATTATTTTCGATCTTGTTTGGATTATTTGAGAAAATTATCCCCCTGGAGTCTTCTTTAATCCCTTTTCAAAATCTCTAAAATTGAAAAGATTGTCGAGCGATATTGTTGCCCTTCAATCTCTCCAAATTAAAATTTGAAGGCATATTTGTCCGGTGGTAGTTTACCCCTTTTTCGGCATGGATGGATAATTTTACGAATAAAGGTATGCTCTAGGAACTTCGGTTTGCTAGAAGAGTATTCTCAGGAGTAATTTTAACCCTTTTTCAGGCCTAAGGGACTAAATTTTTTAAAAAGGAACATTCTCCTTGGTTTTGGTTTATCTCTTTTTTGGGCCTTTGATATTACTTACAAAAAAGGAACCCCCCCCGGGAGTCCATAGTTAAGCCATTTTCAAACTCCCTAAATATAAAAAGATCGTCGAGTGACCTTGTTCCTTCACACTCATTAAATTGGTCCAGAAGAACATCTACTTAGCATGAGTTTAACCCTTTTTCCAGCCAATAGATTATTCAGGAAAATGGTACGCCTTGGGAGATTCATCTTGCCGGGAGAGTTCTCCTCAATTATATTTTATACTTTTTTGGGATAAGGAGACCAAACCTAGAAAAAGGTTGTGATTCCATGGTTAATCTCTTTTTAGACTCCTTAAAATTGAAAATATAGCCAAGTGATCTTGTCTTTGTCA
The DNA here is from genome assembly GCA_010110895.2 of Picea sitchensis. Classification (NCBI taxonomy): domain Eukaryota; kingdom Viridiplantae; phylum Streptophyta; class Pinopsida; order Pinales; family Pinaceae; genus Picea; species Picea sitchensis. Next base: position 607,894 of record SNQJ01S0001152.1, on the reverse strand, counting down.
CACTCGTTAAAACAGTTTTGAAAGATGTCCTTTCAGTGCAAGTTTAACCCTTTTTCGAGCCGATTGGACTAATTTTGAAAAAGGTACTCATTGGAGTCTTCTTTTTGAATTTTTTCAGACTCTCTAAACATGAAAAAACCACCGAGATTACCTTCTCTGGGCTCATAAAAATTCACATGGAAGGAGTCTCGTTGTGTCATGCTTAATCGCATTGTGGGTCTCATATTTGCATCTTTGGCCTAATGTCAGCTCCATGTTTCTCTCTGTTATCACATAATTTTCCCTAGGTCATATGCAATTATTGTTGATACCTAGGTCTATAACTCTATTGAGTCTCTCTCTCTTTTTTCGTGCCTTCCTATAAATTTTTATCTTTTGGTTGATAAAGTCAAGTTGGTCAAGTATGTTGTTTGCGCAGGAAAAGCTATGAGTAGAATGCAATGTTAAGAGAAGTCCTTTTTGGGTTCGAAATACTGAAAGGCGAACGGATTCAATTTTCAGCCATAAGATCTGAGTGAGAGAAAGACCAGTCGTCAGATCAACAATATTAAGTCACAACTGTCATATCTCATCGAAGAGAAATCGACAGTGGGAAGTCATTGCAGGGATCGGGATGCAAATTATTTTTTTTGCAATTTGTGAGCCCGCAATTGCTGAGGATCGTTGATCTTTCTATATCAACAGATCAACGGTGCATATCGATCCTACTATGAATGAGAATCTTCGTATTGCGTGGATCGGAAGGGAAATTAAAGTGCCTTCTAGTTGTTAGCCCGCAATCGCTCGTGGCCATTGATATTTCAGCAGGGGACACATGTCAGGAGATCTCATTTTCCAGGAGAAAGCAAGCAGAAGTTGAGTGAGTAAAGGACTCCTTAATTCTCAAAGCCTGAACTCCCAAAGTAAATCTCGTCCATCCAAATCAAGAGTCCATGCATCACAAAATATCACACTTCGGGAAATCGACACTTTGAAGGATTGCATGAACAAGCAGAAGAAAAAGGATCGAAGCCCAATCTCCCAAAGTAAATCTCAGTTGTCCAAAAAAAGAGGACACAGGACACCAGATATCACACTTTGGGAATTTGACACTTTGGAGGATTGTAAGAGCTATGCATTGAAAAGGCCCGAATCTTGAACTCCCGAAGTAAATATCGGTCGTCCAAAACAAGAGGCCACACACCACCAGATATCTCACTTCGATAATTCAACACTTCAGAGAATTGCGCAAGCAAGAAGAAGAAAAAGGCCCGAAGCCCGAACTCCCAAAGTAAATCTCAGTTGTCCAAAACAAAAGGACACGTGGCACCGGATATCACACTTCGGGAATTCGACTCTTCGGAGGATTGTAAGATCTATGCATTGAAAAGGCCCGAAGCTCTAACTCTCGAAGTAATTGTGATCCATTGATCTTCACAGCAGGAAGTAGGGTCCATCCAAGAGTGGCATGTGGAAACAAAAGTGAGGCTTTCCCATATCGACGACCACGCTTCATTGCGGGGATGGAACATGCTCGAAGGATAAAATTCTTGAGTGGTCCCACAATTGAAACCATGTTATAACGAAATAGCTACGTGGCGGAAGGTGGTGAATTGAGGGCTCAAAAGTGGTGTGAATCCAAACTACTTATGACGGCCCCACAATCACGTGCTTATAAAACGACAAATTTGAAAGAATCAAATGGCCTCCCCCTAGGCGTTAAGCCACGCTCCGATCCCAAGGAGGATTCAGTTAATGAAAAAGGACTGGTAGTTGAAGACTCATCTCACTCCATAAATAGAAGGCGTGGAGGGTCTAGCCGTGGAGACAGAATTTTCAGCCCGAGGTACCACGATGGAAGATTTTTCTTACAGGCCCATGCTAAGCTGAGTTTGCGTTTGATAAGAGGATACACGCATACTATGACAGCAGAAGGCACATACGAAAGGATTTGAATGGAATGGCTAGATCACACTCCTGGTAGTTTTGGACTGATCTGAGTATAAATAGATCAGTTCAATATTTTGTTATGGTCGTCAACTGGTTGAGCAGAGCTCCCTACTATGTAATTTTTTATGATAGAGATGTTCTCTGGTTATGTATATGATTTGAGACTTTCGCATTAATAGAAGATAGTTCCTTTCATATTCTTGTGTAAACTGTGCTAAAACACTTGGGCATGGAGGATCCAATCGAGGGTTGTGGTTGTATTGTAATGTAGGTTTGATTATAATGCAGAAGTGACATGTTTCAGTACTTTCCTTGTTATCTAGCTTCTTCTTATGTTGAAATTATCATGCATGGAGGATCTATACAAGTTGTTGTAGTCGTATGATAATGTAGGTTTGATTATTATGTTGACATATTTCAGTGTCTGAAACTTGAGTTCAAGAGTGCTCTTGAGCCTGATTTTTTCTTCACCAAGCTACTTGAAGACCAGATGCTCATGGAAGACTTGTCCACATTTCTCACTAAATCATCCTTCTTCTCACCTTTAAACTCAAACCACTGACTAAAGTTAATGAGGACCTCATTTCCCTATGCATTGCTTGTCCAGTTTCTGTGTTAAATCATTCTTGTACTGAGTTTTGTTCGTTTGACCTCCACTCATGTACCTACCTCCACAAACATTTTGATGGGTACTGGGATTATCCTCTTGCAGTATGAGAGTGAATCTCAGTGCTAACACTCTCAACTGAACCTTTAAATCATTCTTTATACGCAATCCTTGCAACATTTTTTTCCTTTGTGATCTGACACCTTGACCCATGGAGGAATTTTCCCCAAGTGTCCTTACCCTGCACATGTCTCCTTTCCTTAAGCATCAATATGTTTTATGCTCTTGGAACCAGTTTTCTTTCTCATGACACTCAATCCTCCTTTGTAAAATAAAATTATTTTATTCTTTTTCAAGCTCGTTAAATATTTGAAAAAGAAAAAAAAATCAAATATTCCAAAAAGAGGGGACAGGAAATATACATTAATTTTTCGGAAGCAAGATAGTCTCCCTTGGAAAAAGATCATCCTTTTGCTTGTTCGCCAAGCATTTGGATTTAGTATGACCTTAGTAATTTTTTCTCTCTACATAGAGATGTGTCCTCCTCCATTTGGTTACTCTTCCAAACATATGGAGAGTATTCGGTGCCTTCTGCATCACATACTTATGTCAATGTTACGCTTCCTGAGTCTGATCATCTTTTGTGATTTTTTCCAAGGGAAGTTTTATCCAACTTGATTCGGACTTTCTGAAGTTTGTCTCTTCAATTTCATGAGTCAACCATCCCATGAGTCCAATCAAGTCCAGATTCAAAATTGATGAAGTTCTTTGTCTGATCATCGAGATCCTCTAGTATTTTACCGATCGTTTGTCGAAGACCTCGGGGTAGTAAGTCTTACACTCGTGTTTTACTCCTACTTTATTTGTTGAAGATATTGAAGTTGTTTCTCAAGCTATGGTGCTCTAATCTTCAGCCAAATGTGTCAATACTTATTGAATATGCATATTATATTGTACTTGAATATCATCGAATGATTTTGATATGTATATACGTTGTGTACTACTCGTGGATACACTTTATATATACATTTATATGACATGGATCTACATTGTATTTTATTGGAATCCATGATTAGTTCATCCCGAGCATGGGTATGCCCACCTCAGAGAGATTATTATTATTTTGCATATGGCACGCTCCTAAACTCTGGTCCCGGGCTCACTCGACTTCATGCATTCCCACTAGTAAAGATATTGTAATGTATTTTAGACATCATTCTCTCCTATAACCTCACACATTAGAGGGCATATGTTATAACCCTAAAATTCCCTACCTATGCATACATGGAATTGGCCTTTCTACTTGCACAATTTTCCAAGTTACTATTGAGGAACTCTCTTTAAAAAACCATTTTTTGGAGCATGTACGCACCCTATTGCACTACTTCCTGCGTACATATGCTATATGAATACTAGACATCCCACATACATACACTAGTTGCATACTAAATAGACCGCATTTACCCCCAAAAGTTGCAAGGAATTTTGCGGAGTTAACGGGCTATTGGAGGTTTCCTAAACAATTCACCTGTTGTATCCCATCCCCAAACCGAATAACTATACTTTTTTCATATAAAAGGATTTCTTGAGGTCCCATTCCAACATCAAGCATTAGAACAGAGAAGCATTTCCCAAATTCCTTTCCCTCCTTTCCCAAGTATTTGTAGTCCTTTCTGAGTTTTTTCCTCAACATTCCCTCTCTATCCTTTACTCCTATACAATCCCTTCCATTTCGATAAAGTGATCAGTTGATTGTGAAAGAATACATTGGGATGGTGCACTTGAAGAAACATTAATAGGATCCAGGACCAAATTCGTGGAGTGTCGGCCTACAAAGGTTGTAATTTTTTATCTTTGGATTTGAATAAAATAATCTTTTTCCTATCCCAAATGATATCTTTATGTTTTTCATTTGATTTATGCATAATGGTTCATATCTAACCCTAATAATGATTAATGGAGATAGTATATTTGTAGTTTCATTTTCCTAAGTGTTATTGCAAGTCAACTTTGGGAGAAGACCAACAACTTGGGAAGCTACAAAGGTGAAGGAGGTCAACATCGAATGTTTGGACTAAAGGTACTAATTCTTACCTACTTTCCTATCTCTTTCTATTCTTCCATTTTATATTGGTTGGGGTAGTTTAGGGATTAGATTTTATTTTATGGGAAATCATAGCTCTGCCTATAATTTGACCCTGATATAGTAATAGGGGGGTTTTCCCCGATAAGACGTACATGGATGGAAGGAAGGAACAAAGGTAAGAAAGGAAGGTGGGGGGGAGTTATTGAGTTTAAAGGCATTGATCTACTGTTCTCAGCACCACACAGGGGGGTATTGTCCCCAGTTGGAGCCAATGTTGAGACCTAAGTCTGCACCCCGTCCCCTCCTCTCTCATATTCCTATACCTTCCTTAAAAATCATTCATTTTTTGTTGGTTAAAGTTGGTCCCTCATTACTGAAAATATTTTGTCATCATTACCTCTCTTAATCGATTTGCTTTTGCACCATCTTGTGGTTTTCTTGAGGGATGATTGTTTTTCATTGATTTGATTTGAAATACTTGTCATCAAAGTTTTCATAGGTTGAGATCATGGAAGGTATAAAATATTTTTTCATGTAGAACAAAATTGATTGCAAGAATGGGGATATTCTTGCAAACAAGGATTGGCGCGCTAATTTTTAAATCAATTTATAATTTAATATGTTATTTTGAATTTTTCAACCGTTTGAAATCCGCTTGCATACATGTGCGATCATAGAGAAACGCTTCCACACCAGATTACACTCGGTTTCATCATAGCACAGTATCAATTATGAGTGTGAGAATTGTACCAATCCATCATGGACATTACAGTTCGAACGGAGAATTAATTGCACATGGAAATTGGTTTCGATGTGAAGGAATCTGCGTTCATCGCATTATATCCATTAGAGATACTCTTCCCAACATGGTTCATCCTCGATAAAAATGGAAATTGAACAGAATCGAGCCACAGGGCCTGAAATTTTCCAAATCCATAGCAAAAGTTAAATACATTTTCGTAAAAGCTGAGTGGTATGATTTCCTATGAGAATTTCAAGGGCACCACATAGGCTTGGATATGATCTTCATATAAATATTTGATATTTTCCAGACCATGCTGGGAGATACCTGGATTCATGTCACAGAACATTTTATTGGAGAAACATGTGTCCTCCCTGTTTGTGGGGAACGATGGTTCAAGAAAGGAAAGTTGCCTCCTGATCTCTGCAACAAGTTACTGGTCCCCAAACACCAAGACCCTGATTGGAGCCAAGGAATTCTCATTGTGTGGATAAAGGATGAATGGAAAGGGGCCTTAACAGTCATACAAAGATATATCATAGGTGAGGTTCGATTCAGAATTATTCACTGTTATCACCTTCGTTCTCTTATGCACTTAAGTGGATATAAAGAGCTTAACTTACTATACTACCTACTTAAGAATCTAACCAAAATGGCCAATAGGGTTCAAGGTCACATTGAATCCTCCCACAGAAGTTTGTACCATCGGGGTTTGATTAAATTGTTGGTAACTTTCACTTTGGAGGATCTGTAAATGGCCTGGGACTATTTCTTGAAGTATGTGGGATTAAAAGAATAAGAGAAGGTCCTCGATCAACAAAATGAAGGTGATGCATTTTAGGAGGGTAGGATTTCTTCAAATTTTGGGAGCTCAATGAAGCCTGTCCAAACCACAATGAGTAAAGGGAAAGGCCTTAAAATGAGAAATATGGCCCCTAAAACAAAAAGGCCAAAACCCCCATGGAGGATTTCCCCCACATGAAATTAAGGTTGTCTACAAGAAAAAGGAAAGAAAACAAGAGTGGAAAAGATGCCAGATGAACCTACCTGCACTAGAGACACCACAAAGATCTATGTTGTCCATCCACTCAGAGGAAGACCAGAAAACCCCCATCGAGAAGCAACCTAATAAGCATGTGACTCGAATGAGGGGGAAAATTAGACATGGTTCACGCATCAAGGAAGTAACTAAAGAGAAAGATGTTCTTGTAGAAGCTCCACCTAAAACATCTCCTCCAGCCAGACAAGACAGGAAAAGGAAGGGCAAGAAAAACTCCGAATTTCCAAGAAAACCTAACAGAAAGACTAGAATTACGAATCATGTAACATCCCACTCTGGCGCACTGAGAAATATTTTTCTTTGAGGACACTTGCTCGCAAGTGATTTGGAATTTTATGATGTTAAACCATTTATACTTGATTATGATGCGATTGACAGATGACATGATGTTTTACTATTTGATGTAGACAGGTGTTATTGACTCAGTCTTATTGAGTGTGCAGGGTTTTTGACCTTGAGGATGCAGAGGCATCGGCGGAGCACCTTGGACTCCGGATTGAGTCAGGGAGTGTGCTATTTGGGTTGATTTATTTACTGTGATATTTCATTGATTTGATGATTTGACGTTGACATGTTCTGACACAATTGTCGATGATGCAGGCTGACGATAGCTTGCCGACCAGACTCACATATGGATTAAAGGGGCCACACATGATTTCCAGAGAGGTTGAGGGAGAGGGGTGGACAACAACCCTGCCACCGCCTACTAGCACTCCCGCCGTGGCTCGAACTGTAGGTTAACGATTACCTAGCTCGAGAGGATCCACAATGTCGTGATGGCAGACTGCGACAGTCGCTCACGATGATTCTAAGGGGCGTGCAATAAGGCGGGGACCTTATTCCTTAGAACCCTTAGTCTCCCACAAGTTCACCTGGTGGAGTGTTGACTCCAGGGGTTAAAGATGTCTACCAATCAGTCCAGTTGGCGAGTGGCACCCTTGGAGCACGTGGTGCATCCTGAAGGGCATGTCGCGCAAAGGAAATGAACGAGGCGAGTGGAACCCTTGGAGCACGTGGTGCATCCCGAAGGGCACGTCACATTGATGTGGATGAAGGAAACAAACCTAAATATCCCTAAGACAATAATGCCTTAATAAATTCTTAAAACGACACCCCTAAACAAATCGTCGTCCAGTTCAAAATCTAAACCTAAG
>SNQJ01S0001152.1:584221-600306 GCA_010110895.2 Picea sitchensis | reverse complement strand
CATCCAACTACAACCAATATATCAACGGATACTAGATTTCATAATCTTTTTCAACCATTTAACTTTTAATGAACTCATAACCTTCATTCAAATTGAAACATAACTTTTCTTAAAAATAAAAATATACATAAGTACAGTTTTAGGTAACTCAGACAATAAATTTCATTGAATGCCTCTCCTTCTTTAAACGCAACCTTCAATGAGAGTTCATTAACATATTGAAAGCATAACTCCCTTATGAACGCAATAGTTTTTTCAAAAATTAAACTGATTCATAAATAAACGAATACCAAAAGCCATAGTTTTGATTGACAGAACGCATAACCATCAGTGAATAAATTGAATGCTTAAGGGACTAAACTATATTCCTTAAAACTCATAAATAAACTCAGATTGAACCAATAGTAATAAAATTATTTAACGAGCGGGAGTATAAAAAAAATATGAATTTAAAAATAAAATGAAAAGATGCTTAGCGCATTTACCTTTTTGGGAAAATAATTTTGGAGAAACGTGGGGGATGAGTGACACTTGTAAGACAGAGAATTTTTAGAGGGATTTTCATTAAAATTTAAAATAAAGGTGATTTAGGTCAAAACTGGATAAAAATAAAGGGGCATGGGGGAAAAAGGGAACAACTATTAGGTATTGTTATGCTGCCGAAATTGTAAACGAGACTGATTGCTTGTGAGGAGCTGGGATTTTCTCAGCTGTATTAGAGTGGTAGCTCAGCCTTGGAGGCGAGCTGGGAAGCTAGGTATACCTTCTGGATTTGTGTGGCCCCTTTGCGGCTCGGGGGGCTAAGGGGGAAGCAGAGTACCCCTAGCGATTGGCTGGGAGGTACCGGTGTAGTCTCTACGGTCGGCGAGCGGGAGCGGCACGGAGCAGGAGCAACGCGGAGCACACGGATGTCATCAAGCGGGCGATAAGGCAAGGTACACTCCTCTATTTTGTAGGGTAGAATGGTTATTGTTGTAAATGGATTCGATGTTAGACTGATAGAAACCCTCCCTGGCCCATGTAGCTGCATTCACCTTACTCTTCATTGTTATTTTATCATTCTTTTTACACTGGCCGCTTCTCATGTATAAAGGGATAACCTAGATTTGTTCTGATATGTTCTGGCAGTTGAGTCTGTGCTGTTACCCTTCCTAGCAATTTAAAATATGAGTTTTACTCCTGAATTTGAATTTTGTAACTAATTGATCCTTTACTTCTGCGGTGATATTTTGGATTTAGGAAGGTAGGAACCCTTTTTTTATCTATGAAAACGTTTATCCAGGAAATTCATTAAAGGGAACGCCTCGAGAAAATTTAATTTAAGTGGAACACTATCCATTCCAATCTGCAAATCCTTGGTGGGCCGGTGAATGAATTTTTCTCCTTGCGTTAATACCAGAGAATGCTTGATCATATCTGCGTGGTTTTTCTGGGCGGTGGGTTTTCTTCTTGCATTGAGTCCTGGAATATTTTTTTTCTCTGTCTGCTGGATGGCTTCCTCGACGTTGAAGCGTTTTTCACCTGAAGCGATGCCATCCACCCACCCATAATGAATCGAGGCTGGGAGATTGATCCCAGACCGAATTGGGTTCCGGTTGCGAGGGGTTTCTACTCGATGGACTCTCTCTCGCGACCACACACAACGTTCTTTAAAAGGGTGACCAATCACAGCGTTGGTTAATGGAGACCACGCACTGTACACATGACCTCACTATGTCAATGCAATCCACTCAGCATGGGAACACTAACTCCGACTTCACACAACAATGATGTTGTTCACATCCTTCACCCACCGGATAGTACTGCCCCCTTTCACTCTGTTCGCCGAGTCTTCTTACCTCTGTTAGGCCGCGCCAATTAATTCCTAACTTAAGACCACCCAAGACCCAATGCCGGGCAGTTCGCTCTCTGAGTGAATTAAATAACTCGGGATATGCACGACTTTGCTTCTGATAAATTTAAGTCTGTTTAAATATAATTGGGTAGAAATTTAGGGTTGGTATGCGAGCGTCTTGCTGCTGGGACAGACCTTCCTTCACACCTATGCATCCTGCCATTGGGGCAGAGTTTCATTTACACCTGAGCGTCTTAATGGGTTGCGTTTCATGTGTGTTTTGTTATAACTTCAGTCTCTGCGTCCATATTGATTGCGTTCTGGTAACCTCTGTCTGCTAACCTTATAATAGCTTTCTGGTTATAGATAGGCATGACAATAACTTGCATTGGAACGAGTGCAATAATTATATTCTGAAAATCTTAAATTAATCAGTCACTAAACCCGGCACTAACAAGTCAGTGGTTAGGTTTTCGAGGAAATCTACGCCTCCATATTTCTAAATGATAGGTTAATATTAAAGGGATATGATATTTCCTCATTTAAAGGAGTGTGCTTGTAGAAATTTTAGAAGGCAGTTGTTCTCTTCATTATAGAATTAAAATTGATCGAAAGGAAATCTTCTTGTTTAACTAGTTCTCTTTTTATATTATAAGCACCTTAAGATAGATGATTGAATTATTTATTCTGTAGTAAAATGCGGTATTCTTATTACATAACCTGAAATGAATTGATTCTATCTTATTGCCCAGTTATGGCCATTTAATGTAAAGGTAACGTTGTTTTATTTTACTATTATTGAAACTTTATTATAAATGGTCACCTAAATGTTAAAGTGGGGTGTAACTGCAATGTTGTTGTAATATAATGTGGATAATATGTGAAGGTAGAAGAATTATTTAGAATGTTAGGATTACACTGATTATTAAATAACAACCATAAGGTGCCTTGTGTATAACAATAAATGATTATTCTTATTATGATTGTGGAACTAGAACCATAATGATTTCCATGTTTATCGATTCATGGCAATATCATTATAATTTTATTTGGAAATTAGTTAGTGGATTTGCAAGGTCATTTTATTGTAAATAGAATACTTAAATTTTATTATGAAATTAGTTAGTGGATTTGCAAGGTCTTGATATTATAAATGTAATAAATGCTAGCGCTATGGGGATATCATTATAATTTCAATCGGAAATTAGTTAGTGAATGTGCAAGATCTTTATATTGTAAAGGTAATGATGCTAGCGCTATGGTGTTGTCACTGTAATTTTATTATGAAATTAGTTAGCGAATTCGCAAGTCCTTATAGTACAATGTAATAATGCTAGCCCTGATGGCGATGGCATTGTAGGTGATGGTCATGGTAAATTATCGTTGAATCATGAAAATGTAATATCCTCACTTATGGAAAAATGCTTATAGCCTTGATATCATAGGAATGTAAGAACATTGATAATGGTTTACAATATTGTTGTAGAATAATGTAATGGTAAGGATGATCATTATGAGGATGTTTCAATTTTCAACCTAAAAGGGTAAGGTCCTTAAACTAAGAGAAAAAATCATTATGTGTTAGATTTAGAATTTTATCAGGCGTACTCATCTTTATGGTTGGGTTGATGACTTATCGACTAACGGATTTAAGCGAAGTAAATGATCTATACTTGTGGCCAGTTGAATCGTAGGTTATGCTGAGTCGTAATTAATGGTCGTTTTTGTTAGTGTCCCTCTGCCTTGCACCTTCCATGGAGGTTATGGTTGTGCGTTTATTTATTATTGTACTTGGTTGTCATCATTTCATTGCTTGGTCTGCTTGTGTCGGGTGGTGACGTAGAGTCAAGTGTGTCTATTTCCTTCTACACGCGCGCACACACCTTAAAAATAAAAAAATAAAAAAAATTCACCTGTTATCAGAGTTATTGTCATGAGTGTGGAGGTTGTTACAAATCAGTTGAGTCTGAACTCCAAAGATCTATTCAAACCATCACTAAAGGACCCACAACCAATTCTGATTGAGGATGGTGAAAGTCTTGAATTCATCAACATGGAGGAAATAGAAGTAAATTTGTTAAAGGGTATGACAATGAAAAGAGAAAAATCAAAGTCTAGTGAGAAGGAGGCTACATAAACACCATTTGTGAAAGTGAAAAAGGAGTATCCTTCAGAATCTAGACAATAGGGAATACAATATTATGGATTTATCTTGATAAAAAATCTATTGTCACCTCACCACATGTAGCGGATCCATGTCATAGGTTGCATGACATTAAACTAGAAGTTGAAGTTGACACTGTGAGAGTCTAGGGGTCCACCAAAGGAACTAAAGGGAAACATTCTGAAGTTGTGCAAAGTTATAGTATGAGAACTAGGAGCAGAGCACTGGCTAACCAAAACAAGTTTAGCACAGAGAAAGAAATGAAGAAGAAACATATCTAGGTCAAAACAGAGAAGGTTGATGACAGCCAACAGGTGCATAAACTGAAGGTGTAAGTCTAGACCTTGCAACACCATAATCAGGAATTGGAGAAAATGTACTCCAAGCTGCAAAAGAAATATCAAAGACTTTAGAAAAGGCACCAGAAGACTTCTTTCTTTCTAAAGGAGATAATTTGAAGAAGCTTCCAACACACCCAATTATCTCCCAGTGGCCTCCAACATCGCACATGTACACCAGTACTCGATAAATAGTTCAATTCAGTCACTGCCAGTTAGGTTTTGTCAAATTTTAGTTTACTCAAATGTATGCATCAATCTAGTTTTGTTGCCAGTAGTAGTTTTTAGTTGTTTAATTGCAAGACTTTTTTAGATTAAGGCATAATAAGTGGTATTTTATGTGTGATAAGAACCATTCCTTTTTTATTAAGTCAAGATCAAGGTATACATTAATATACTCCAACAGTGTTTAAGTTAAGTTAATAAGTTTTTTTACAACTGATGGTGTAGAGTTAAGCCTTAGTTCCAGATGGATGAGAGCCTCTACAATTTTGATCAATATGCAGTTTTTGTATGTTTTGAGGGTTCAGTTTTTGGGAAGAATATCAATACATCATACTGGTTGAACCTCTTCTATGCATGGATTAAATCTCTCTACCTGGTGAATATACTCTTGATGACAATGTGTTTGTGTCCAAATCCACATATGTTTTTTTATCTTATCTTAAATGCAAATTTTTATCTGTGAAAAGTACATTTCATTTCCTTCAGCTATTGTATAACTTGTATTTACTAATATGCAACATGTAAAACAAAAAATGTTTTGGTGAATATTTGTTTCTATTGCAAACTGTGGGAGTAATTGTGTTTTTGATACATGTTTAATGACTTGAAATAATATTTTAATTATTAAACTTCTCGTAGCAGATTATTCATTGAATGGTTTGTTGTTTCCCTATGTGTTATCCTCTATTATCTCACTTGTATGTCATTTGCATGCCACCATCCAAGGATAACCCTCCTCCGTATCATTTTTCCAACCCAACCATGTTCCCATCTTGGTAAACCAACCCTCCGACTAACCAACAAAATCAAATAACCAAAAAACCAACCATTCCAACAGTTGAGGTGGCCTAGCTCTACCCTTTAGCAGTAAGGTGCAGACTTTAGGACCAACAACAATGATTTTTCATGTGCTAAAGAATTGAACAGCTTATGGATTACCTTGCACGACACGGAAGTGAAGATGGTGTTCTTCAATTTCCTATAGATGGTTCTTCCTTTAGGAACATCGAATAAATATGGAAATTTTTTAAAGAAGAATCTTGTAATGTTAGGATTTCGTTGGCAGCTGACGGTGTCAATCCATTTGGTGAGCTCATGTATATTTACTCATTGTGGCCTATTTTTGTTATAAACAATATCCTTTCTCCTTGGATGTCAATAAAGAGGGAGCACACAATGTTGGAAATTATTGTTCCAGGAATTTGTTTACAAAATTGGTTTAAACATTACATTTTGTTAGTCTTATTCTTTTCATAATTATATATATATATATATATATATATATATAAGGTAGTAATTATGTGTACTTTCACCCAATTAGGTAAGTACCAAGTGAAATATATGAATGTATATATTGAGCCTCTTGTCGATGAGCTACTAAATTTATGTGTTGGCATCACTTTGTATGACATCTCTAGACCAATAGGGAAAAAACAATTTCAATTCCATGGAACACTTGCATGGACAATTTATGATTCCCCAGAGCTAACACATTTTTGGTATGTAAAATATTGTTGCACTTAAATAGTATATAATTTTATTAAAATATGATGCATGCTTCTTAAATAGTAATTCTTTGTTATATAAATAATACTGACATTAATCCATATTCTACAGGTCTATAAGAAAAGGGTAAATTTCCATTTCTATCTTGTGGTCCTAGGATGAAATTGAGTCATTTAATAAGTCTAGGAAATGAGGTATTTGATGAGTATGGGAACTTCCTCCCTAAGAACCATAGGTATCGAACTACAAAGAAAACATATTTTCAATTTGAAAGAAGAGACTGGAATAAAACCACGAAGAATGACACCTCACCTATGGAAGTTGGAATATAATATAAATCGTCAAGTTAAGCATTTATTCTATGTGTCATATATATTAATGTCTTACAAATTTAATTTGTATTGAATTATGCTTATTGTATCTAACAATTATTGTTGTAATCTCATTAATTATTTTTCATAAATGTCATCAAGGCATTAATGGGATTCCAAGAGGAATGAAAAGTTACCCTATACAATTCAATAGGTTCCCTACTATGAGCACCTACAAATAGCTCATTTGTTTGATACAATGCATATCAGGAAGAATGTAAGAGAAACATTGTGGATAATCGTAGATGGAAAGAGTTAAAAAGAAAAATTTGTCAAAATTTGTATTGACATTCAGGAAGCCAATCATGAACTGCAAAATGTGATTTATTCAAATAGAAATGGACACCAAAATAGTCTTCCATGGTTATTTAAAGAGAAGGAAAGAAATATTTTAAAAGATTTCATTCAGAAAATTAAATTTCCCATGGGATTTGCTTCAAACATAAAGAATATCTTAACGAAGAAAGGTGAATTTGGTGGGGTGAAAACTCATGATTGGCATACCTTCATTAAGGTAATTGTTTTAGTAGATTTCTATATTGGTAAATATATGAATTTTTAGTATTATGATTTGGCTTTCTTTTCCAAAAAATTAATGATCCCTTTATTGTTATAGTGTGTTCTACCTCTATCTCTCCCTGACATCTTTAACAACAATGTGAAATAAGTTACATATGATCTTGGAAAATACATGAGGTAAATATTAATGATTAATATGAAAAATAATTGTTGCTCAACTTGTCGAAATCTATTTTACTTTCAATGTATAATAAATTTGTTGTTGAAACCTATGATTTGATTTGTGATATCATGTGTAGGTGGTTTTCATCTAAAGAAATCCATAAAGAAGATATTAAATATTGGAGGAGAGAAATTCCTTGGATAATGTGTGAAATGAAAAAGTATCTACCTCCGACATTTTTCAAAGAATAAGAAAAATAGTTCATACACCAAGTTGAGGAGATTGAAATGTGTGGACATGTACACACAAGGTCAATGTGGATGGTGGAGAGGCACTTGAAGTCATTGAAGTCTTTCGTTAGACAAAGATCACATCATGAGGGCTATATGATATATCAATCTTTGGTGTATATTAGTGAGTATCTTCCTAAATTAGCAGCAAAAATCATGAAGGTGCTTAGGATTTGGGATGTCAATTCCATTAACAAATTTGAAGGGGAGGTCCTGGTCGAGAAAAGTAGAATGAGGAAATTGAAAGGTAATTAGATGGTAGAGATCTATAGCACTTTGCATTAATATTGATTTATTTTTATATTGTACTTATTTAAGTTGTATTTAGCTTCCATGATCGATTATTAATATTTATTCTAATTAGTAATTTGTATTATTTTTTCATACAATTGGTTGAGAGTGGGATGCACTACATTTATACATCACAAAAATTCTTGATTGGATGAAGGTATGGATAGATCGATGTATACAATGTAATGGTAGGTTATCATGGGAAGGGCTGGCTACTTTGCTTAAATAATCTCATTGTAATCAAGATACCAATATTACTCAGAGGGAAATAGATTCATCATATGGTTTAATATATAAACATGCAAGCATTTTATTCACCCACGTCATGTTTTATTTTTTTCCAATATATTAATCTGTGTGGTGTGTTTTTTTGTAAATTTTTCCTAAGTCTAAATATGTTTATTAATTGATAATTCATTTTTACATGTTGGGCATATTGCAGTTGACACACCACAAGGCTATGTGGTGCAATGGTCATAAATTTTGCATCAAAAAGTTGGATGACAAGCAGAAAACCTTTTATTTTCGGATAACTACAGTCTTTCAGGACACTAATGTTTCCTCAAGAAGTGACAGTCATCCAACAATATCATAAAATAGATATTATGGGTATTTGGATGATATAATTGAGTGTGACTTTTAATCCTTCAAGTTAGTTTTGTTTGAGGTCAAATGGTATAGGTTACGAATAAATGAATGTGATCCAGATAGAACTCTTATTGAGCATGTCAATGGATTTACCATGGTTAATACAAAGACATTTCAGCTGGGTACAAAAACTTGTGTTCTTCCAAGCCAATGTGAGCAAGTCTTTTATTCATAGGTTCCAGGTAAAGTAGGTGTTGGACTAGTGAGAGGGGGGTGAATCAGTAATAAAGAAATTTAATCCCTTTTCACCATAAAATGAAAGTGTTATATCAATGTAGCATTATCATCCAATAGTTGCAGAGTAAATAAACAATGAACAAATGAGAAATCACACACATACACAGTACACCAGTGTTTTACGTGGAAACCCAAAGTGGCAGAAAACCACATAATTCTTTTTCTTATATGTCTTTAAGGATTGCATTCATTGAAAGCACAAACTTCCTTTTTTTCTAGCTGCAACTGGAAGGAGGCTCCAACCCCCTAGTTTCTTAGGCTACAATCTGAGGGAAGCTCCAACTCCCCAATTATCTGGCTACAACCAGAAGGAGGCTACAACCTAAGGTAATCTACAACTCCCCAATTCTCTGGCTACAACCAAAAGTAGGCTACAACCCCCTATGTTCTTTGGCTACAACCGGAAGGTAGCTACAACCACTTGTACTTATCACGTCCAACCACCCTGACGTATAAGTAGAATGATGGAACCACTGTCACACTGTCACTGTGAGATATACTGTTGTAAACCTATACCAATCAACCTGCACCAAACAACTTGTACCAATAACATGAACCATGCATCAACCTGTACCTCAACCTGTAATCAACCTGTACCATAAAAACGTGCATTAACCATGCACCAACCTGTACCAAACAACCTTTAATTAAATTGTACCATAAACAAGTGCATCAACCATGCAATAACCTATACCTCAACCTGTACCATGAACAATTGCATCAACCATGCACCAAACCTATATGAATAACATGTCACAACAACATGTCCAAACAACCTATCACAATAACCTGTCTCATTAATATTATCAACCAAATCAGATCTACTCACCAATATCAATCACCAAGACAACTCTCACATATGTGCTTCAACCAAGCATAACACAACAACTCATAATCATCACCAAGATCAATACGTGCTTCTAATAATATACCAATACAAGTATGCTACATCATCCATAAACCATGTGTCAACAATACTACTAACAAGGGCCTCCAACCATGTACCAAGTATGTACCAATCATGTAGAAACTACTCATAAAATATGACTCATCAAGATGTACCAACATCATCAACTATACATATTACACCTCATGTATGTGCCAACTCATCAACTATACACCTCATGCATGTACCAACTCATCAACTACTTGTCTCAACCATGTACCCAACATGTACCTCAACCAAAATCCCTCATCAATTTCATTATCCAAATATGATTTGTAACTTTGTAATAGAATTGGTGTATATGATCACATACCTACAAACCTTCCTTAACTTTAACAACAAGAGACTAGCATTTTCATCAAACTTTACTTAGCCTCACATGACTAGTTTTGGATTAGTCAACAACCTAACTTGAAATAATCATAACTATGTACCTGTAATGAATAAAGAAATGAAAATAGTACACAATGTTCTTCAGTGTGTTTTATGCAATTCCTCCATGTGTCACTACTTGGAACCTCTCAGAAAAAGAGTTATATAAAAAATGACATACCTTGATGATTTTTGGCTTATTCTAGAGAGTGAACTTGTAGAGCGTGCCCCGCACAGAATATTTGTTGTATGGATCTGAAAATTGTACACAAAATACTAAAGAATGTACTCTAACCAACACATTTTTTCTTACTCAATTTGGATATGTCATGAATAATTTATGACATTTTTACCCGAAACACTTGTTTATGACTAGTTTCAGGACTAGCCACAAACCCTATTTTCCATAGAGTGTAACTCTAAAACTAAAATGACCCACAAGATGAAATTTGTACCATAGCTACTTGGATATGTTTCCTCAATGGAATATCAACTTCACAGTCTGAATCATTCTATAAAAAAATGTATTACGGAAATGGTGAGTTGACCTGTAAATAACATACCTTAAAAAGCATCATCAAAAGAATTTATCCTCTCGTGAATTTCGTCCTTCTTTACTTCACCTTCCCTCTGAAATTCAGCTTAGATATCCTTTGTTTACCTCATTCACTTGTAGATAATCAATATTCTCAAGTGTGATTAAAAATGAGAGAGCCTTGCCTCTTATTTATACTTTTATGTAGCTTCCTCAAGGGGTTACTGTTTAACCATCTTAACCCACTTTCCTTATTTTAGGGTTAAACCACTTCTAACCACTTGTCAACTTAGTAATTTCTCCATTAACTTTATTATTTAAATAATTTCTTTTGTATTCACTTTGAATTATAGTAAACTCATCAATTCACTTTATTATTTACCTTCTAAAATCTCTTAAACCACTTTGACTACTTTGACTTTTTGGGGCTTCTAGATGACTCATGAGGGTTCTCCAACTTCACATGGCCATAACTCTCTAACCGTGAGGAGTTATGTGACGTTCCACATTCCAATGGAAATGGAATGACATGTAATATCCATATAGAATATTATTACCTACAAATATATCAAAACTCATACCATTATCCATCAAACAAACTTGGGTATATTACCCAAACCTTTCTCCAACTTCACATGGCCATAACTCTCTAACCGTGAGGAGTTATTGGATGTTCCACATACCACCAGAAATGGCATGAAATTTACTACCCATATAGAATAGTATTACCTTCAAATATATTAAAACACATACCATTATACATCAAAAAAACTTGGGTCCATTACCCAAACCTTTGTGCTACCATAATTTGCTACCAGACTTTCTGCAAGGGTTGACATCAATCACTAAGGGTTGACATCAATCCAAAATATCACTCTCCAATGGTTGAAATCAATGACAACCAACAATTCATACCAACTATCCATCAACCTAAGCCAACTGACAATCCATACCAATTGTCCATCAACCTAAGCCAACTATCTGACAATCTCCCCCTTTGGCATTGATGGCAACACCAACATTGATGGAAACATTTAGTCATGATAAAATTCATGCTTATAATCCTCATAAATGTTTATATCTCTCCCCCTTTGACATCAATGGAAAATGGTATCTCCCTTTGGGGATTCTCCCCCTGACTGAACTCTCCTTGGATTACTCCCCCTGTCTGCATGCCTCTGTGCTCTCTCTCCAATCATTTCTATCATGCATATGCTAATTCTCTCCCCCTTTGTCATCAATGGAAAATGTATCTTTCCATCTGGGTCTTCTCCTCCTAATTGAACTATCCTTGGGGATACTCCCCCTGACTGAAATCTTCCTAAAACTGATCCCCCAACCTAAATTGTCCTCTTTATGGTGCTTCCTCGTGTAAATATAATACATGTAAGATAAGAATTCAAAAGCATTAATTTTGGAGTAGAAATTACTCTGAGTCTCTCACGAAAATACTCAAAGGATTCCCTTGGAAGTGGTTTTGTAAAGATGTACACCACTTGTTTTTTTGTGCCCACATATTCAACTCCGATGTTCTTGTTTGCAACCTGTTCCTGTAGAAAGTGATACTTTATTGGAATGTGCTTCTTCTTGGAGTGCATCATCGGGTTCTTTGAGATACTGATGGCGCTTGTATTATCACAATAGATTGGAATGGGCTCATGATACTCAACCTAAGTAGAACGTTGCTCCACTGGTGATTCGTCAGTCATCAATGCAACCTGCCCAATTTTCATTTGTGTAGGAAATAAGTGATAGATCATTTCCTTTTAGATACCATAATCCAAACTATTTTGTTCCTTTGAGATATCTGAAAATCCTCTTTACTGCTAAGACATGTGATTCCTTTGGTGCTTCTTGAAATCGTGCCACATGTCCAACTACCTACATTACATCTGGTCTATATGTTGTCACATATAGTAAGCTACCAATCATTGACTTGTATTGACTCTGGTCCGTAGACTTTGAATCATCATTTTTTCTCAACTTGCAATTGGTTTGCATAAAAGTGGTAACTGGTTTTTAATCTTCCATTTTGAGCCTTTTTAGCATTTCTATGATATACTTAGTTTGAGAAATAAAAATTATTTGGTTTCTTTGACATATCTGAAGACCCAGAAAGAAGGATAGTTCTCCAAGTAATGACATTTCAAATTCATTTTGCATATCCTTCGCAAATATTTGGTTTAACTTGTCATTAGTACTTCCAAAAAAAATATCATCAACATAAATTTCAATTAATAAAATACTACCTTGAGTTACCTTGATGTAGAGGTTGTAGTTTGCACTTCCTTTCCATAGTTAATAAGGAGTTTTTTCATTGTTGTTTCTAAGCATTACTCTGTTTTGAATGTGAATTGGTGTATGCATTGCATGTGTCCAAAAAATATATGTCAATTTGTAATTCATTAGCATTGTTCGAGCCATTTCCTGTGTAATTATCATCCATTATGATCATGTTCCTTTATCTGTGAACCACTCTTTTAAAAAATATATGAATCCATTCTCTCATCCATACTGTCCAAGACTCTACTTGCATAATTTTCCATAATGTTGGCCCATTTATCACTATACTATCATGAAGTCTTGATTAATCCATCAAATTGTACTTCTGCTAACTGACTGCTCTGGATCTGTCTTCTTAAACTCTGAAATTTTCTTGAAGGATGGTTCTTTGGTCTATCATAGCTATCACATAGACTCCCCATGTCTAATATTCATATTACTTGGGAGTCTCTAAGACGGATGGCTCATAACAATTCCTGCTCTGATATGTATTCATCGTCATCTTCATTGGTAGATTCATCATCATCTTCATTGGTAAATTCATCATCTCTCTGAGCTCTGACTTCTTTCTTTCTGTTTGTGGATTCATCTTTCACTACAATGCCTGAAAATACAATCTCTTGAACGTGTTCCTTATTTACTTGTCCTTCTTTTCTTTTAGTTATTTTCCAAACCTTTATGTATCTGACATCTTTCTTTTTCTATGTATAATTTTCTTCATCTCGTTTTATTTCCAATCTTGCGATCTCTGGGACCTGGTATTTTTTCTCCTGTTCTTCGTGTTTTCTTATCCATACTTTCTTATATATGATATCAATGTTCTATTTCATGGAAGTATCAATCATGCTTCTACAATCACTAGCTATGTTTCCATAGTTATGACATTCAATGTTACATGGGGCCACATATGCACTTCTTACTTGAACATTTCTTTTGTAATCCCTTCAATCTGCAACCTTATGTCCAAAATTAGTACAATTAAAACAATGACCATAAAAGAAATTTGCATACCTGGGAGTGAATTATCTTCTTTGTGGTGTATTCCTTCTGAATTTTTGCCTTGACTGATCGTGATCATGATTGAAGCTTCTTTGTGGCTTGAACATGAATGGTCTTCTTGAATATGTATCTTCAATAGTTTTCTTATATTCTAGTTGACCATGATTCCTTCCTTTGAGTACATTTTCATAACTCTTTCTATTTTATTCATTCTTCTTTTCTAGTAACCTTGATTGCTTCTCTTCATTCTCTATAACTAATGTGGATGTTTTTATCTCTTCAACTTTCTTGTTGAGATTGATGATTTTACTTCTCAATGTGACAACTTATTCTTCAAGCTTCTCAACCTCTTCTTTTTTCTTCATTATATGAGACTTCATGACTTATTTTGTTCTTTTTGCTTCTTCAAGATGAATTTTTAATGTGATTATTTCTTCTTTGAGTCCTTTCTCTTCTTGACCAAACTCTGTTTGAAGTTGTTTTAGATCGTTATTTTTTTCCTTGAGATGATCTGTCAATATCTTCTCTCTCATTTATGCTTCTTCCTTCTGTGCTTCTATGTTGGCTTCCAAATACTGATTTTGATATTCAAGATTTTCTTCGATCTTTCTGGATTCTTCTAGACGAGTTCTTAAGTTCTCGATGACCTATTGGGATTCTTCAAAAATGTGAAAACTTTCCTTTTGTTTCATCAATTCTTTCTTTAGTGACTTGTTTTCTTATCTTAGTTCATCTAAAGCACTAATCAATTCTCTGGTGATTTTGTACTCTTCATTTTCTGAATCTGTTTGACATGATGAACATAATTCTCCTTGATATGTATTTGCATATTCTTGTCATTTTCTAAATCTACGATGGGTGAATAATTTATTTCATGTAACTTATCCCAAAGTTATTTGGCTAATGAACATTTAACAACATTTTCTCTTACCTGATTAGGTAATCCTTCCCAGATGAAATCCATTGCTATTTTGTTATTCTTCTTCAATTCTTTCTTGGTTGTAGTCTTTGCCCTTTTTGAACTATCATATCCTGTAACAAATGATAGCCAAATATAATTTCCTTGTTCCTGTAAAAATACTTTCGTCCTTATGCTCTGCATCTCATACTTAAAACCATTCTGACCATTAAACATTAGTACTCCTTTATCAGAATAATCCATGATCTCCTTCCAGTGGTTAAATTGTTTCCTAAAGGAACCGGCTCTGATACCAATTGTTGGATTATTGATGGGGGGAGTGAATCAGTAATATAGAAATTTAATCCTTTTTCACCATAAAATGCAAGTGTTGTATCAATGTATCATTATCATCCAATAGTTTCAAAGTAAATAAACAATGAAAAAATAAGCAATCACACACATACACAGTACACCAATGTTTTACATGGAAACCCAATGCGGGAGAAAACTACTGAATTTTTTTTCTTATATGTATTTAATAATTACATTCATTGGAAGCACCGACTTTCTTTTCTTTCCATTTGCAACTAGAAGGAGGCTCCAACCCTCTAGTTTCTCAGGCTACAACCTGAGGGAAGATCAAACTCCCCAATTCTATGGCTACAACCAGAAGGAGGCTACAACCACCTATCCTTACCCCGTCCAACCTCCCTAACGTATAAGTAGAATGATGGAACCATTGTCACACTATCACTGTGAGATATACTATTGTAAACTTGTAACAATAAACCTGCACCAAAAAAATTGTACCAATAACTTGAACCATGCATCAACTTGTACCTCAACCTGTAATCAACCTGTACCATAAACAAGTGCATCAACCATGCACCAACCTATACCAAACAACCTGTAATCAACATGTACCATAAACAAGTGCATCAACCATGCACCAACCTGTACCTCAATCAACCATGCACCAACTTGTACCTTAGCCTATACCATGAACAAGTGCATTAACCATGCACCAAACTTGTACGAATAACATGTCACAATAACATGTCCAAACAACCTATCACAACAACTTGTCTCATCAATATTATCAACCAAATCAGATCTAATCACCAAGAACAATCACCAAGACAACTCTCAAAGATGTGCATCAACAAAGCATAACACAACAACTCATAATCATCACCAAAATCAATATGTGCTTCTAATAATATACCAATACAAGTATGCTACATCATCCATAAACCATGTTTCAACAATACTACTAACAAGGGCCTCCAACCATGTACCAAGTATGTACCAATCATGTAGCAACTACTCATCAACTATGACTCATCAATATGTACCAACATCATCAACTATACACCTCATGTATGTGCCAAATCATCAACTACTTGTCTCAACCATGTACCCAACATGTACCTCAACCAAAATCCCTCATCAATTTCATCATC
>SNQJ01S0001152.1:540101-584171 GCA_010110895.2 Picea sitchensis | reverse complement strand
TGTCTCAACCATGTACCCAACATGTACCTCAACCAAAATCCCTCATCAATTTCATCATCCAAATCTGATTTGTAACTTTGTAATAGACCTGGTGTATATGATCACATACCTGCAAACCTTCCTTAACTTTAACAACAAGAGACAGGAATTTTAATCAAACTTTACTTTAGTCTCGCATGACTAGTTTTGGATTAGTCAACAACCTAACTTGAAATAATAAAAACTATGTACCTATAATAAATAAAGATCTGAAAATAGTACACAATGTTCTTCAATGTGTTTTATGCAATTCCTCCATGTGTCACTACTTGGAACCTCTCAGAAAAGGAGTTATAGAAAAAATTGGCATACCTTGTTGAATTCTGGCTTATTCTAGAGAGAGAAATTGTAGAGCATTCCCCTCAAGGAATATTTGTTGTATGGATCTGAAAATTGTACACAGAATACTAAATATTTTACTCTAACCAACACATTTGGTCTTACTAAATTTGGATATGTTATGAAGAAGTTATGACATTTTTACCCGAAACACCTATTTTAGACTAGTTTTAGGACTAGTGTTATTGGATTAATCGGTAAATGTGGACATAAACAGATCTCCCTAGATCCACTAGGAACTAGAACAAAACAGAACATAATATAAGACTTTCCCTAGGCTCTAACTATTGAGTTTACTAGTTAACAAGATATAGAAAACATACTGTTCAAATGTTGTTTCCTCTTTCCATTGCCATCCTATCTCCGTTCCAATACTCCAAAGATATTGAACCTGCAAGGGAACACAAGCCAACCAAAGTGAAAGAAATATAATATACTCAATAAGAACCTTTTTATGTGATCAAGGAATCATGCAATAAAACAAGACTAGTTTTATGGGAAAGAAACATATTGTTGTATCATATTAAAATGAAATTGGATATTTCAACCAAAACCTTGATGTCTCAAGGTCCACTTTCAATGGCCCTTTTCTCCAACACACACACTTGCTCCAAAACCTTTGAATGAAGAAGATCCACCATGTAGCTTGTAAAACTAAATCAAATCTCCCAAGAAGAAGTAGGAACTCTCCATACAAATCTTAGCCTATTCAACCTTAGCATTTTCCATGAGAGATCCCTCTTTATATAGTGTGAAATAAAGATGGATGAGGATATTAGGATGATCCCATCAAATCAGAGAAGCGAGTAAGATCCAAACCATTCGGAGGCCACCTCATCTTCTAGAATATCCCCTTCTAGAACTTTCGTGAAGTTTGACTTTTCCTTATCTTTTGGCATCGTCGCACCCTAGGTATAGTGCTGCCTGTGGAGACATCACAGTCCATCTCTAGAGAAGGGGGTGATTATCAAGCATCGTCGCACCCCATGCATTTTTTAGGGTGAGATAACCTTCCTTAATAGGGTTTTTGAGAAGAGAAAGAAAATAACTTTCCTCATGGAGAAAGACTCTTTTTATATTTTCATGGGAACATGAACACATGTTATCAATGGATCATTGGGGTGACAAAAATAATGTGTAACAGAATTCCCCCCAAAGTATGAAGTTGGAACTCGTGACAACTGAAATACTTTGTAGAATGTGTTTGTCGGAAACAAGGAGTGCACTGATCGGGAACCTGTAAACAATCAAGAGTCAACATAATAATATACCATCGTCTGAGGTAGGCATTCCCGTACTCAGATTACATAAATGCTAAGTGATTCATGGCCACTAAATATACACTTTGGATCCATGTCATTATGAATCGGCATAGCCACCAAGAATACACTATGGATCTATGCTCTAAAAAGACTCAAATTCGGACATAGCCACGAGACATACAAAGTGGATCTATGTGTCAATACAAATCATGAATAGTTTGTCATAATTTGGATCAGAATGATGTGATCCAGGGTCTTCATTTCCATCGTCTCTAAGTACGAATCTAGCCATGTGATTATAGGTGTTGAAGTCGAACATGGTAGAAACCACTTGATTACTGGTCATTAATGAAAATCATTAACAAGTGCGAGGGAAATCACCATTGATGTCAATGAATCCCAAGGTAACCCAGTACAATCCAAAGAATGTGAATAAATGAGTTGAAGTCGAAAACTCGATGAAATCTTCCAATCAAGGTTCAATGATGTGAACCCACTGTTGAAAGAGAAGCAACCTTCCATTGAGGCATGCAGGCTCTAAGGTACTGAATTATTTCTAAGTATTTTTCTTGGATAATGAGTTGAAGTTGACATAAAAAGACTTTTCACAGGAGGGCATTAATGTATCCCCCATCAATGACATGAAATAAGTAACAGATTTGAAGTAGATCAGAGTGTGAAGTGATTTGAAACTGACTCAGGGAAGGCTAACATTGTAGAATATTTATAACTGTAGATGGTCGACTTGATAGAAGGCATATTTTGGTTGGAATTCTCTTGAATATATGAATGACACGAAAATGGTATTGGAAGCATTGACTCAAGGAGGACCCAACATATGAATTTGTGGATAGTCAAACAAGAGACAAATGGATTTACCAACCCTGATACAATGATGAAGGGGGGTGTCATGTTCAAGAGTGACTATTACTGCCACTAACACAAATACAGAGACACATTTCTTTCCTGATTTTTCCCCCACCATTTCTAGTGAGTACTTCTTTATTTTTATGCAAGATTGAGGAGGATAACATATGCATGTTGATGTAATCTCATCCTTCGGACGAATCCCTCAAAGTATATTTAACGAACCCTAATAAGGAGTGGTTCGATTCCATATGGGTCTTTCAATGTTTGTTTAACGAGTTCAAAGAGGGAAAACTCAGGGGTTTTTAAATTTTAGAGAATCTGAAAAACACTTAAAGAGAACTCCATCAGGTCCCTTTTCGTAAATTAATCCGATGAGACCGACAAAGTGATAATCTACTGCTCATCAGATGTTTTCTTCAAAAACTTTTACGAGCGTGAAAAGAACAAGGTCTCTTGGGAATCTTTTCATTTTTAAGGAGCATGAAAATAGCTTAAAGGATACTCCATAGGTTTTGTTTTTTGTGTCACCATTATGAGTTCAAAAAAATGACAAAAGAATACTCGATTACATTCTCATGGTTTCACGAGCATGAGAAAGAATTAAGACTCTGCTCAGATTTTTTCTTGAAAAACCCTAAAAGGATCTGTACATGAAACAAATGTAGAAAAACAAACCAAAAAAACGGACCCTGGTTCCATCATTTCACCTCTAGACTTTTAATCTGCAAAAATCAATCACTTGCAAAAATTTTAGGACTTTAGGGATTGTATGAAGCATAAAAAATAATATAATATACAAATGAAAAGTAATCAAAGTCAATAAAATAGGTAAAAAACCACATTTTACTATTTCATTTGTAATTTCACCCAAACATTGCTCCAAATTCTCTTTTTACCTCGATTTTCAACTACGGATTGCAGAGTGCATGGATGACAATTCGATGAATCATATTTGTAGAAAAGGTAATCTTCATTTCCTTCATCTTTTCATGGATTAAAATTTGATTTTCAATGGTTAAAAATGTTCTTTTGGGTTGATTTTTTTGGGGTTATCCATGCATTGAGGTCATCACATGTGCCCTATATTGAGACCTGCGACAATCTAGGATCGCCGCAGGCGCCCTTAAAGATAGGGTGCGAAAACTCCACACTATGAAAATGCATAGGCCTGCGATGACCACAACTCAATTTTTTTAAAGATGAATCCAACAAGAAAAACCCTCCAGGAAAGAAAATTATGATGCTAATCTCTTTTTATGGTTCCTTGGCAGGTCTTCCACAGTCAATATGTTGGAATGGCATGAGAGAGAGCACGAAGAAGAAGAATACTTTGTTGAGAATGACCCGGGAACAGTGATGGCCCACCGACAGTGTGGGTTATTGAAATTCTTTAAGATTCAGGGTATGAGGGCCCAGATGAGACTCCCTGATTACCTAGTTCACATGTGGGATGTGAACGAGCAAGAATTTCATTTGGGTTCCCACACACTCACTATAGATATCGAGGATATCTACTTTCTAACAGGACTATCTCTCCATGGATCATGGGTGACTCTCACAGGTAGTAGGGGCGGCGGTGAGGCTATGAACCACTACATTAGTGAGCATTGTGTGTCGGGTACCAAAAAACATAGCGATAAAGTATTTATTATGGATGTCCAAGAATTTCCTCTGTGGACCATCCTCTATACCATAACTCACAAGGAAGGGAGTGCAGCTCCCCATATGGCTCTACAGAGATATTTTCTGTATGCATTGGAGTGTATGGAGCCATGAATCTCCAAATGGTTTGAAGGGGTTCTTAAAAGTATGAAAAAATAATTGACCTAGTGCAGAAGTGGTGGGTTGAAACAATTCAGATACGGGTCAATTTTGGTATCCTTCTTCCTAGAGAGGGTCCCATTTTTACACTTCCAGGTAGAGTGGATTATACCTACTCCACGGGATCTGAGAATGAAGAGGTGGGTGGACCTCATGTCCCAACATGCAGTTGGTCCCATCGTTAAGTATAACCATGTCTTCTTCGACTGGTTTAGAACTCAAATTCTCATGGTCGATGATTACGCATATGTCAGGCTAGACTTCTATGGAGATCTAGACCTAGCTCTTCCTGAAGGTTCCCAGTGGGGGGACATATAAGGTAAGAAGGAAATTTTGTTTATACCATGTTTTTGTTATTTTTAAAGATATTAAATGTTGTTTATGTTGTTTATCCGATGATTAATCAAATTATCTTCAAAAATGCAGATGTGAGAACTTATCGTCCTTCGGGTTCATCCCCTATCGAGAGGTGAGGGGGGAGAGGTGTTGTAGCAGGAGTAGTTATTGTTGACTTCGAGACCATAGAACAAAATCTGGAGGGACTCATGATGAACATCCTAGATGCCTCTATAGATGATATTATGAGGCATTATCAGTGCCACATAGTGGGTGTGTCTGCATCCATCAGTCAACTACTCCGTAGAGTAGCACGGGCAGTCGCGTTGTTGAGAAAAAGATATGAAATGATCTTACTCAAGCATTTTCAGATTCTTCTTGGCTAAAGAAAAATAGACGGGAAATATCACCCTATGTTTATAGCCAACAAAAATAACATCCTAACTCACAAGTATTAATTACAAGTGCTTAGGCTAGTCTTTTATCAACAAAAATGCTTGCTGGAAATTCACTTTTTATGTAATTTTCTGAACATATCGGTTGCTCAAATAAATGTAAAGATAGAATAAAATTCACCAAGATGATAATCGAGACAGATAAGACATAAATAAATCCTTTATTTCATTCAAATTCACCAAAGAGTCATTTTCTTTACAAAATCTCATGCAGAAACTTTGGACCAAAGTCTAACTTAGATATCCCCGATGGAACATACAAAAGGACCTCTGACAGAAAACCAAAATTGAACTCTAAAATCTAGATCAGCTTGCCACAAATTGTTTCCCACTCAAATATGCACAATAGCCTTTGTCAGTCATGAAAATTAATTCACAAACAGACAAGTCTACACAGACTATCAAAGATAGATCAACACCTCTGAAAAACAAGTGTCTGAATGATGTGATTCATCTCTGAATATTGTTGTCTACAATAAGACCATGCTATCATAAAATATAATTATGCTTGTGATGAATAATAAATGAATGAAAACTAAATTATCTCAACATAAACTCAAAGAGAAAACCTTAGCATGCTTTTGCTTCTATCCTCCTCTTGTTCCTCCCTTTCCTTTTTCTTTTAACAAATTAGAATTGGTTGAAGTAGCTGAACCAACTCATTAGTTAAGTTAATTAAAAGACTCAACTAACTTTAGTTAGGGAGAAGAGTAATAATTAAAATAAGGGTCATAAAATAAATAATAACTAGTAGGTGGGACCCCTTGTGACTCCCTTTAGTTCATAACAATCATAACATAACCATTAGTTAAGAAAAACACACCTCCTTGTGTCTCCCATCAACATATTCACTTTTGGCAATTTTAGCTTATGAAATTTGGAATTATTTCAAAAATAATACTCATATATCCAAAATAAAACATGTTGTCCAAAGATCCCTGAAGTCAACTATCATAAAACAATTGATAAAATAAAACTCAAAAGCATAGATGATTTTAGGGGCTAAATTTCGCAAATGGGCTAATTTTCCAAGGTTTTTCCCCAAAAAAGATTCGCCAATTTCCATTTTTTCTAAAAACGTTTCGCCCAAATTCCATAGAATAAAATTATTTTACCTTAAAAATCGTCAAAATGTTATAGAAACTATATAAAATCCTTAGAAAATTGAATATTTTTACAAAAGTATCGCCAATCATTTTACATTTTGCATATTAAGGACTAGTAAGATTAGCCCATGTTTCTACATTTTAAAATAAATTTACATCCTTAAAATCATCCCTGCTCAAAAGCCATATTTCCCAGTTTGTGATGCAACCCTTCCTTGATTGTTGTTGTCACCTCTTGATTTTCTTGAATTTGCCTTTGGTTGTGCAGATCCTTTAGGCCTAATCTCATTGATCACATGGGAACAATCGTCCCTCAAATGCATCCGGGAAGACACAGATTTTTCAGAGTCATTGGAGGGTGAGGAAGGGGTAGAAGTGGCTTTTCCTTTATCAAGGGCATGGTGGGCCTCATTTTTCAATATCTTTCTAGCATGGGAGGATTGCATTGGTGAGTGGTTAAGGGAAACTTGGACAATGGGGTTAATAGGCGGAGGAGAAGGAAAGGACAAGTTGGTCCAACCACGATGTTGGGAGACTGTCGAGTGGACAATCTCCTACCATCCATCATTTTCTGGGACCTCGGGTTGCAATGATACATGAGGAGGTACAGGGATATTGGGGGCTTGCGGGGCCTGGAAAGGAGGCCTTTCAGACCTAGGTTGGACTATTCCCTACCCAATCCAATTGAAGAATCTGGCATGAAACAATTGGCCAAGCTCTTGTGAATCAGTGTCAAAATGTATGGAGAACATGTGCCTTCTTGGGCCTCAGTTCTAGTTACCCCTACCTCCGTTTCCTCGACCATGGCTACCTCAACTGAAAAAACTCATCCTTCATGCATGATTGATTAGCAAATAGTATTTTAAATAACCATACATGACAAATCTTAAAAATATGAAATATATTTGGCTCAGCAATGTATCAGACTCATGCAATCCAATCCATACAAATTGTTTTACTGTTAATCAATGAGTAGGGGGTGAAAAAGGGTTATGGGATATGCGAGGGTTTGTATTGAGTGAAACATGATGAAATGAGGGGGGAAATAACATGGTTACTTCTCAATGAAAATAACAATCAACTGAAAATCAAACCAATAAAACACCATTGTAATCCATGCAAGACATTTCCACTTTCAACTACTCTAACACTGAAATTCTCTTAACTGTAATCAATCTCAGAATAGGGAGTGGAAAAATGAATATGGGAGTTGACAGGGTTTGTAATTAGAGGAAAATTAAATAATGGAAGGGAAGAAGAATGATTATTGTTCATGAAATTATATAAGTGATCCATAAAAAATTATGCAAACAAAATAGATGCACCAACCAACAATAATTGTGACCAAATAATAATTATTGTGTACTTAACTAGTTCACTTTCCATAATGAAATATCCAATAAAGTGCCATCACAAGACAGTATGCATTCTGTAAAGGGATTATGTTCCTTTCATTTATATACATTGCATCTTATAACATTAACCATTCCACTTTGTTAACCATCAAAATCGACCACTGCCTATTGGCCCTCGACCAAGTTTTGGAGAACCTTGGTCATCTTTGACCACTTTGGGGACTTCGACAGGTTGGTCAAAGACAGATCTCCTAGGCAAAGTGGAGATCATAGAATCTCTCCCCCATTATACGAGATTTTTGGGTTTAGGGATTATGTAACAGGTATGGGATGTCGGCCCATGGGTTGACCCATGCTTAGGCCCCATTTGTAAATGTATAAATAAGTAGCTAGGCATTGTAAGAGGCATAAGATCTAAGTTGGCTTTGTGCAATATATGTAAAGGTTGCTAAGTGTGATTAGTTGTGAAGGCTCCATAAATACTATGTGTTGAGAACTTGCAGAGTTAAGTGCAATTGATTGCAAGAAGGCTCTGTGTTGTGCCAAACTTGGGGAAGGAGGATCTGGCGAAGTGTGCACAGATCTCATGTCCTATGCAGAGTTGGTTTTGTGACTCTGTGCATGTAAGAAGATTGAAAAAAGATAATAAAGAATATGAAGAGTTGGTGGACATAGCCCCACGCTAGGGGTGAACTACATATATCATGTGTTGTGATTTCTTTGTGTTATTAATGTGATTTATGCTTTGTTTTGAATCTTTATGTATGTTAGATGCATCTAATGTAGTAGCTTAGTTCTTAATAACATGAATGAATGCTATATATGTTTGATGTTATGTGCTAAATGGTTAGATATGCTTAGATCTTGTTGAATACTGCGTTGTTCTATGATTAGGGTTTTTATCTGCGATGTGAATAAGGGTCAAAGAATAATGAACGTTAATTTCTAAGTGCCTTGTTAAGTATTGTGATCACATATTTGTGTCCTAGCTATGTTGTAGACACTTGAGTCCTACAACCCCCTTGCCTCTACCTTGGGTGAGACTTCACCTTCTTCACAGGTGTTGTCGAAAGGGATAGTAGTTAGGGTTTTGTTGGTGCGTTATTGAAGAGTTGAACCCTGGGTTTGCCCCTATCCCAAAAAATGGTTTTGTTGTTGGGACCTGAAACTGTGATTGTTGGGAACTCAAGAAAATAGAAATCTCTTTGCGTAGATCTATTGTTGTAGTGCGTAGTACTCTACTTGACTTGTGAAGCTTTGTGCTAAGAAGAGAAGCCCAATCTAAAGAAATAGGTAAGATATTAAATCTTTGTGCTATGATAAAGGTAAGATAAGTGGAAATTTTTGTTTCGAAAGAATGGATCTAGGTATGTTTGATAGATATCGCACTAGTCTGAAAACTAGGGCACAACTAGAAGAGAGAAGACTTGATATTAATAGATCTGATCGAAATAGTGAAAGATATGTTATTCCTATGCATAGAAAGAATTTTTGGACTAACAAGTGGATGCAATATCCTAGAAAGAATTGTTTGCAAGTCCTTCACTGTGATCCCAATGTGCAGTACAAGAAAGGTTGGGGATCGTTTAAGAGAAAGAGGGGATTGACTCTTTGTTATAATTGCAGAAGACCGGGACATCTTTCTAAGGAATTCCCTGGAAGATGTCCTATTTGTCTTTGTTGTAAATCTATTGTACATGAAGTTTTAGATTTCCCTAGAATGATTGCTAAAGTTGAAAAGATGAACATGAAACAAGAAAACCATGAGGAAGGTCAAGAGACTAAGAATATACTAGAGAACCAGAAAGAATCGGAGGCTATATTATTGTAGATGAAAGAAACATTGAATGATGACAGAATCATCAGTTTACCAAAGATCTTAAAAGAAAATAAGTGCATAGAAACAAGAATAGGAGACTTCGACATAGGCTGTTTATTGGACGCAAAAACACAGGTTAATATCATGACAGAAAGTACTTGGGAAATTTTGGGAAAGACTGCTATGATTCCTTCATTGGGAGGAATAGGAGTGTTTAAAGGAAATATGATAACCCTATGTGGAAGACTTACTCATGTTCCTATGAGTTCTCACGGAACATCGACAGAGGAATAATTTGAGGTCATTAAGTTTGTTGAGAACAATGCTCTTTTTTCACTTTTGTTAGGGAGGACTTGGATTGAGAGAGATCAGATCCGAAGGAAAGAAGAAGAGGAAGCTAAAGAACAAAAAAAAACAAAAATTAAGGGATTTCATAGCTAGGAGAATAGTGCACTTAATAGAAGAACATGAGGACAAGTCGAGACAACTAAGGGCCAGAGACCTGGCTTTCGAAGTTGAAAGAACACAAGAAGGCTTAAAGAACTTATCCATATAGAAGATAAGAGAACCTACTCTAGAAATAGTAAGAGAAGAATTATTACCCTCGAACCCTATGAAAGACCCCCAACAATGCGAAGTTACTATGCTAAGAAAATATAAGAACAAGAATGGAAAGAGGAATCTAGAGACGCATATCACTGAAAAGAAATAAAGAAATCTTAGTAAGAAGAAAGCAAAGATAGAAAAATTGCAGGAGGTTCTAGAGAGGAGTTCACATAAGGAAGGCTTGCAGAAATTGAACCTCGTCGGAATAGAAGAATAGCACAGACTAGAACTTCGCCATGGCGAAGCAATATGACCGTTGGAGGCGTCCTGAGCATTAGAAAGACGCTCTAGAATGGACAGAAACACAGTTATTGTTGGAAAGATCACCATTGGACCATTGGGACCACGCCATAATGGATGGAATTGTATTGATTGAGGCATTCCTGCCCGTTAGAGGATTTTGTTACGATGTTTTCTATTTAACCTGTCGAATGTTTCACCGAGGACACTTTTGTGAATTGTTATTATCCAAGCCCATAGAGAACTAATTTAGTTCGCACAGTTCTTATTGAGACCTCGCCACCTGTTCTTCTTACCTTGAGAATTTTCCCACCTATTCGAGACATTTGATCACGAG
Organism: Picea sitchensis; assembly: GCA_010110895.2. NCBI lineage: Eukaryota > Viridiplantae > Streptophyta > Pinopsida > Pinales > Pinaceae > Picea > Picea sitchensis. The sequence continues at coordinate 573,586 of SNQJ01S0001152.1, read as the reverse complement.
CGTGCATGTCGAGCGACCTTAGCACAGTAGAGAAATATGTCAAAGAGATTTTGATTGACCTCATGGCTGACAAGGTCATGTCCATAGGAGCACAGGCCTCATCGACGAGAGGATTGCAAACCTCCTCATCAATTGCACATCGATCTGAGCCATCCCAAACTGCGACGGAGAAACGGAGAAAGCATCTCGATGACTTAGCGAATGCGAAGCTCATCCCGTCGGTCCTGCCCAACTATATCCCACCTTTGGCTGGCACGGTTAGTCGTGACAACATCCGGAGGAAATTTGACAATACACTGATCACTACATACCTCCCGAAGGGGATACGTGTAGTTGGACCGCAGTTAGGGCAGATTATGATACTAAAGATCAGTGATTTCATCTTGGGAGACTGCAAGAATTATGGAATTCTTGCACCACATAAGTACTTGAAAAATACAATGGGGAAGAAGTCGAAGATAATCCCCCAGGCATGGACCATGGACATCGCGATATCAACAATTATTAATCTGATGAAGATACCACACTTCGACAAACATCAGGAGGTTAATGTGTGCATTCAACTCTTCCTGTCATGCTTCCATGGAAGTTACCTATGGTTGGATAGGCACATCATTATAGATCCAACGTTGATCCACTAGATCACTGGATTGAGCATGTAAGGAATGGACCCTCATGAGTTTTACCTAGGGAAGGTTGCAGATCGCACCCTGGTGCAACGAATAAAGGACATATATGGTGATGTGGAGAAAGGAAAGAGGGGCTACAAGGTAGCCTCCATCCAAAATGGTATAGTGTGCCTATATTTCCAGTTGATTGCTAGTAATATCGTTAGGAAGAACATACCAACGCAGGTCACGAGGTTCATCGTCGACCTCGCAGAAAAATGCGTTGAAGTAATGCAAATGGACTGGGCGAGGTACCTCATCAACCAGTTGGAGCAAGATTGTCATGAAGCGCAAGACTAGGGCTACGAGTTTCACTTTAGTTGGTTGTTGATTCTCATTGCCTTCATCGCTTGGGATATGTCGGAGGGAGAAACCTTCCCTGAAGTTGAGCCGTTTGAACCACTAGTCGTGAGGTTAACTACCCTCTGGTATTTGGGTGACATGGAGAAGCAATGGTAGTCTAATGCGGTGTTCCACACCTATTACTTGCAGCTGAAGAGGGCCATTGAATCCTTCCCTCGAATGACTCTGAATACACTTCATAGGTTTAGGCCAATAGCGAAGTTCTGTGCAGACAGGAACTTCATTTACATCACTGTGCGTGGAGACGAACACAAGGAAGAGCTACAGTCTTATTACAAACTCATTGAGGAAGATATGAAGTAAATAACAAAGGAATGGCCTACAAAATTCCTTGTACCAGTCGAACAGACAGAACTCTCCGACCCTGACCTCATCAAAAGTCCTGTAGTCACCCAGGAAGAGTATGATGGACCAGGAAGTACAAAGAAGAAGAATAAGGAAGAAGTAAAGGAAATGTACAATGCATAAAAGGAGACTACATTAGATTCACCTGAAGGGGGAGGAGGTGATGAAGTAGACAAAGAATAGGATGAATAGGAAGAAGACAAGAAAGAATAGGGAAAAGTAACACCGCCTAAATATCCCCTTATGAAGACAGAGACATCCAATAAAAGAAAGGTTTCTCCAAAGAAACCCTCAGCACGGAAGAAGGCGTGTGCCAATAAGCCCCACTTACAGACTATACTTACGGTGGATGATATTGACCTCATCATAGAGGCTATATTAGATACTTCTGAGGACATTTTGCAGTGAAGCAAATCCAAACAGGAGACAATGTATGACGTGTTAGAATATGAAATATGTGTGCTTGTTTTACCATTGACAATACCCTTGTAACCCAATCATAGGACGAAGCCACCCTCCGAGCACCTTAACCTTGACAGAGAATCATTCTGAAAGAAAAACCTAGGCTAGATAACCAAATAAAGGGTAGCGCACCTTTCCCCAAGGACAACGCATCAACAAGAGATGATCAGATAGTCCAAACCCTAGCCAAGAGATAGTCCAAGCCAAACGTGATCTGCTAGTTGTAGCAGCTGCAATGGAAGCTCTCCTCAAACCTGCGCACAAGACTGGGAACTGCAGTGTGCACAAGACTGGTCATTGCAATTCAGAGACTGCCTGCCAGAATGAGAACTGGCATCCTGTATTTATACTGATTCTGGCTAACTGTCTGGGTTGACTTCTCATTCTGGGTATCTGTCTATTCAGTATATTTATTATTTATGGATGAATTCTTCTCTTGGAGGCTAATAACCTAATATAAATTATCTTCTTGAGTTGACAAGTCTTCTAGGGTTATTAGCCAACTCATTAGGGTTTCTTCTTGCTTCCCAGAGTATTATATCCTTGTCAGGTTTACATGTGGAGGTAAATACCTCCCGCAGCTACCATAATATCAACACTCCCTCCTAGCTAAGGATGTATTACAGGTAATGGTCTTGAGCACAAAACATACCATTCACCCGATAGCATCAACATAGTTATATAGACTATATCATGAGCACCATCATCATTATCAGCTGCATCATCTCTCGAAACCATACTCTATCTAAGTAAACAAACATGATGCTCACTCCACAGAGTGATACAAGATCCATTCTTCTAATCTAGAAGAGTAAATGTTCTGAACCATTTTCTGTCTAGAAAATCTTTGTTCATCATTCATCTAGCTGATAATTATTTCTAATAAACTGTTGAGAGCCTTCAAGGCAATCAGAACAAAATAGAACACAACTATGTCTATCCATAGTAGTACATAACTACAATTCAATGGTACACTACCACACCAAGTAACAAACAAGTACTTGATCAACAACGTATAGTCACAAACAGTGGAACAAATCCACCACAGTAGTATACATCTACTGTCATACAGTCTTCATAACAATCATTTGATACCAGCATGCACAGAAAAAATGTTATGATATAAATTGAATCATCTGGGCCAATATTTCACTCACATTTGTGAGATCTAAAAGAATATCTTCCCTCATAGTAGAACAATGCGATATTTGGACTATTCTTCTCAAGCGAGGAAGAATAACTATCCTATCTTCTGAACCTAGACCATTCCCCACCCTGGGCCATTCTTCCTACACTAAACAAAGTGCACCATGTTGAGAATGTATAAACCCTAAGGAATACCTATCCCTGATTGCTGAGCCTAGACCATTCCCCACCCTGGGCCATTCCTCCTACACTAATCAAAGTGCACCCCGGAGAGAATGTATAAACCCTAAGGAATGAATGTCCGGACCATTTCCTCTTTTAACCACAAGAGGAAAATACTGTCCTATATCAACCTCCAAAATGGACCATTCCTCATGTTAATCACAATGGGAAATCATTGTCCGTCAGAAATCTCAATCCACTTTTCGAACATGAAAGCATCTGTACAAGATGGACTATTTTTCAATCTTGAAAATGAATGTCCTCAATAATATTTCTAGTGCTCCCTCCCAACTTGGGAGTCATCTCTTCCTTTTTCAATAAGGAAGTCATCTCCACGAGCTCCTTCTTGAGTATAGAATATTTACCAAAATGTCTTCTTATCTGCTCATCTGTGGAGATATGTATTGGATAACCACTTTCTCCTTTCTAGACTTCATCACGGATAATGTAATTCTTGATTTCAAATGTACTTTAGTCTAGAACACTGATTTTCTGTGAAGGCTTCATGTAGCTCTGAACAATACAGTATATCACTGTTGGAAAACTGGAACATATCCATGTGGCACTTCTTTTGTCATCATGATATCTGATCTACTGAGTAATCATCTTGATTTTATAGGAAATCTTCACCACGCTTCTATTGTGCACTGGAGGTTCTCCACCAATTTATCTTCTTCTATCTGCATACAAGGGTCTTTTTCTGGTATGCCTCAAAGTCTTGAGATTTCTCTTCATACACTCTTTATTCAATTTCTCTGGAGAACATTCTTTGCATTCATCTGATGTAGAAATCCAACTCATGGATGTTGTGGATGATATAATGACTTATGTAGAGATAAGTCTGGTTTACTGGAACAAGTAATCATCATAGTCTTCTCCCTCCATTTGGGAGAACCTCTAGTTTTGGATCTCGCAATGCTTTCATTCATAATTATTCCATACATTGTTCTTCATCGTGACTTTTAGTTCCTCTCCTTGATTTATTTTATTGAGTTTATATCAGGCTAACAATCTTGTGATTCTTGATACAATGACTGGTTGTTCTGGTTTCTCTTTGTTTCTTGGAATCTTCATGTGTTTCTTGGGTCCGTGGATTTTCTTATAGATTCCATGCCCTAAATATTCCATCATAGGATCACGGATGTGGATGGAAAACCAGGAATACTTTAAGGCTTCTCTTTGAAGAATATGTACCATCTTTCATGGTTGCTATCATGGATATATACTTCGCCATCTTCAATGGATCATAGGATTACCTCCTTCCTAATCCTTGCTTCATGTATGAGTGCATATAATTGGCTCCCTCCATCTAACAGAATCCATGCTTCCATCTAAATACTTATTGTCTTATTCAATATATAATTGGCTCTCTTGTCTAACAGAGTCCACGCTTCCATCTTGTTGTCTTCTACAAAACGTCACAAGTCTTTTTTCCAATTTCCTCTCAATTGTTGACTTCTTTCTGTCTTTTCTTCTTCTAAGTATCTTCATGATTGATTCGGCTTATCTTTCAATAGCTTCCACATGATTTTTATTTCATCCTTTCATGTGTATTATCTAATGATATCCATTCTTATCTTGTTGTTCTTCCATAGGTATAGTTCTTCTTGGAACACATTATCTTCCAAGAGATAGATATACAAGATATGTACAAAGACGATGCAAACAAGATATGTACAAGAAACAAGAAGAGTTTTGTTACCTTTAGAAGAAGAAGTCTCTTCCATCCTTCTTAGTCTTCTTTGTAGGTTCCTTTTCTTCGGCAACTGATGCTTCATGTTTCTCCTTCCTTTTCTTTAGCTCGGGAAAATTATTCTTGTAGTGGCCATACTTTCGACAGTTGAAGCATTGTACTTTTGAAATGTCTTTCTCTTGATTTGACTTCCTCCTTGAACCAAACTTCCTTTTGTTCCTAAAATTCTTGAATCTTGATGTGAAGGATTTATCATCGTACTTCTTTTGGGGTTTCTCTTTTGCACCGATCCTTGATTCTTCTTGAGCACAGCAAGTCCAAAGTTCTTCAAATGTCGGATACTCCTTCCTTGTGTTCATGCTTGCGGCAAATGCATCCCACGTCTTGGGAAGACCATTGACTACTATGCTTACCAATTCCTTCTCTGAAGTGATCTCTTCAATAGCTTGTAGTTGATCTCTTAACTAGGATATCCTCACAAAGTATGATGTTATGTTGTCATCATCATTCATCTTCATGTCACGGAGCTCATTCTTCAGACTCATAACTTGTCCAATGTTTTTGACCGAGAAGAGATTTGTTAGGGCATCGTACATCTTCTTCGACGAGTCAAGATGGGAGATGTAGGGTATCAAGTGGTATTTTATAGATTCCACTATGATACTCATAGCATTGATGTCACTGTCTTTGAACTTCTCCATAGCTTCAACATTCTGCGGTTCCTTCTCTTTCCCTTCTTCAAACTCTGGTTTCACAATCTTTCCTTTTACGATATCCAACACTTTATTCTTGGCAAGGATGAGATCAATCCTTGTATTCCACACTCTGAAGTTATAATATCCATCTAACTTGTTCTCTGACTTCATAGAGTAAGTCATGGCTGCTTTGACTTGGTCAACCCTAGATTTGACCAAAAAATCAAACTTCATGTCTTGGATTTCTAAGAATACCAGGAGATGCGCTAGGCTAGGGAACACTAATCTATCTAGAGATTAGGTCAATCCCTTCACTTAAGGTGCCTCAACAAGAGGATTAGGGTTTCTACAACTACTCCTGCTAGTAACCCCAGCGGAAGTGTCTTGGAAGATGCTTTTGCTAGTACCCCTAGCGGTAGTTCCTCAGCGAGCTCAATATCCTAGCATCTATGTTTCCTTCTAGCATTTAGACTGAATGAAGGAGGTGTGGGCCCATAACCTGTTAGAATATAAAATATGTGTGCTTGTTTTACCATTGACAATACCCTTTTCACCCAACCATAGGCCGAAGCCACCCTTCGAGCATATTAACCTTGATAGAGAATCATTCTGGAAGCAAACCCTAGGCTAGATAGCCAAACAAAGGGTAGTGCACCTTTCCCCAAGGATAACACATCAACAAGAGCTAATCAGATAGTCCAAACCCTAGCCAAGAGATAGTACAAGCCAAACGTGATCTTCTAGTTGCAGCAGTTATAATGGAATCTCTCCTCAAACTTGTGCACAAGACTGGGCACTGTAGTGCACACAAGACTGGGAACTACAATTCTAAGACTGTCTGCCAGAATGAGAACTGGCCTCCTATATTTATACTAATTCTGGCTAACTGTCTGGGCCAACTTCTCATTCTGGGTATCTGTCTATTTAGTATATTTATTATTTTTTACCAAATTCTTCTCTTGAAGGATAATAACCTAATATAAATTATCTTCTTGAGCCGACAAGTCTTCTAGGGTTATTAGCCAACTCATTAGGGTTTCTTCTTGCTTCCCGGAGTATTCTATCCTTGTCAAGTTTACACATGGAGGTAAATACCTCCCGCAACTGCCATAATATAAACATGACGGGATCGAGGCAGAGATCAAAGGGGTACAACAGGCTCTTTATTTGAGCCGTGCAATTTCTACTGCTTCATTGTCATCAGGGGGCATAGAAGTAGGAGATGAGCCTGCCCAACTACACAGATTAGTAGATGCGACAGAGGCTCACCTTCGTCAAGTATAGGAGGAAAAATAAAAGGACACAGAGGCATTGAAAAAATCAAAGGAGGAAGCCCTAGATCAAAGTCGGTTTGCACAGTAAGAGAAAGATGACCTCCATGCGAAGTTTGCAGAGGATAGAGCACAGATTCAGAAGGAAAACAAACAGTTACTCGCGGAGCAGATTGGAGTTAAAGAAGCAGTCACTGGAGAAATTCCCTCTATGTCGGGCCTAGCACAAATGGAAGAGGAAACAACAGAGAGCCAAGTGGGGAATCTCGCTGAAGCCATTTAGCAGCTCCAAGAAAGAGTATAAAAACTAGAATTGAAAGTAGTGTCGAGCACTCCACAGGAAGTGTGAGATCAAAGGAAAGAAACTGCCTGGAGCGTAGTCGAATGAATCAAGGCATTGTCCTTAGAATGAAAAAAACTCAGCAATTAAAGTGCGCAGACCTATGAGTGCCTTGCAGAGGACCCAGAACTAAGGAAATTGGAGTCACAGTTTATTGGCACAGGGGCGGACCCAGGGTTCAATGCTTCAACAATGCACCAACAAAACCCTAACTATGACCCTTTCGGCAACACCTACGAAGCAGATTAATTCTCACCAGAGGTAGAGGTAGGGGGGGTTGTAGGACTCAAGTGTCTACAACCTAGCTGGGAAAAATATATGTGATCATGATACTTAACAGATCACTTAGTAGTTGACATTCATTAGATTTTACCCTTATTCACATCGCAGATTCAAATACCAATTATAGAACAACGCAGTATTCATCAAGATCAAGCACATCTAATCATCAAGCACATAGCCTTACAGCAGATCCAACATTCATTCTCATCATAAATAACTTAAGCATTCATAGATCTATCTATTATAACAATGTAGTAAGTGAATACAAGAACAATATATCACAAAGCACAATAACATAGGATATATGTGGTTCACCCCCAGTGTGGGGCTACGTCCACCAACTCTTCATCTTCTTTATTTTCTTCTCTCAATATTCTTACATGCACATATCCACAAAACCCACTCCACACAAGACATGAGATCTATGTGCACCTCGTCAGATCCTCCTTCCCCAAGTTAGGTCATAAAACAAAGCCTTCTTACACAGTCGACACACAAGATTCTTACAATCACTTGCACTTAGCTCTGCAAGTCTTAACACATAGTATGCACAAAGCATTCACAAGTATTTGCACTTAGCTCGTTGGCTTACAACTGAATCTTTATTACATCACCTAGATACTTATTTATACATTACAAAAGGGGCCTAAAAATGGGTAAGACCCATGGGCCAACACCCCATACTCGGTACATAAACCCTAATCCCCAAAAATCCACAAAAGAGAGTGATATGTCTTTGAACAACCTGTTGAAGTCCCAAAATTGGTCAAACACGACCAAGGTTCTCCAAAACTTGGTCGAGGTCCAACAGGCCCCCAGCACTCACCTGTGACTCATCCCATGTCACTCTAATCTAGGAAACTCTGCTTCGAAGGCCTCGAGCTTGGCTCGAGCTGCCTCGATTTTTTTCTTCGTCAAAGCCTCCTTCTCGGAGAACTCCTGAATGACCTTCTCAGTGACAAGTCTTTCCAAGAACTATTCCACTGAGGTGACCACTTGTTCTAGCTGTGTGCCTTGTCCTTCAATCTCCTCAAAAAGTGTGTAGGCTTCGTCCTATATCGGTTGAAGTCTCTGGCTCACTTCCATGACTTTAATTTGGATGGCATGGACCTACTGCTGGACTACGTGTTGTTCCTGTGACCTTTTCATCTTCTCAACTGTTGATAGTACCTTCAACTGTGCTTGCACTGTTGCTGCTTGTTTCTTTTCTTCCTAGAGTTGTGACTCCAATGTCCTTAGTTCTGGATCCTCTGCAAGTCACTCATAAGTTTTTGCACTTTGATTTCTTAATTGATTTCATTCTGAGGCTAACGCCTTGGTTCTTTCTACTATGCTCCTGGCAATTTCTTCTCTCTGGTCTCGCACTTCCTGCGAAGTGCTTGGCACTGCTTGTAGTTCCAGTTCTTCCACTCTTGCTTTAATCTATTGAATATCTTTAGCAAGATTCTCCACTTGACTCTTCACTATGTATTATTCTATCTGTGCGAGGTCTAGCACATAGCGAAGTGCTCTAGTGACTGCTTCTTTGACTTCAATATGCTCTGCAAGAAGCTATTCTTTTTCCTTCTAGATATGTGCTTTATCCTCTGAAAAATTTGCCTGAAGATCATATTTATCTTGCTGTGCAACCCGATGTTTCTCTAAGGCTTCCTCCTTTGCTTTCTTTAATGCCTTTGTGGCCTGCTCCTTTTCCTCCTGGACCCGACGAAAGTGAGCCTCGATTGAATCTACTAATCTGTGTAGCTGCACAGGCTCATATCCTACTTGTATACCTTATGATGATGATGATGATGATGGCATTGTAGACACTGCGCGGCTCGAGTAGAGGGTTTTTTTTACCCCTTTCATCTCTTCCTTAATCCTGTCAAACATTGTCTCCTGTTTGGCTTCGTTTCACTGCAAAATGTCCTCTGAAGTGTCTGATATAGCTGCGATGATAAGGTCAATATCATCCATCGTGAGTACAGTCTGTAATTCAAGCTTATTTGCTTGTGATTTCTTCCATGTTGATGGTTTCTTTGGGGAAAAAATTATTTTCTTGGATGTCTCAACCTCCAGAATGGGGTCTTTAGGCAGTGTTACTTCTCCATGTTCTTATTTTTTTTCTTCCCCTTCGTTCTCTTCCTGGTCTACTTCGTCATCTCCTCCTCCTCCTAGTGAATCTAGGGTAGATTCCTTTGATGCATTGTTCATTTCTTGTACTTCTTCCTTCTTCTTCCTTCTACTGCTAATGGGTCCATCATACTCTTCTCGAGTGACTACAAGACTTCTGATGAGGTCGGGGTCGGAGAGTTCTATTTGTTCGACTGGTACAAGGAACTCTGCAGGACATTCCTTGGTTATTTATTCCATGTCCTCCTATGTGAGTTTGTAGTAGGACTGCATCTCTTCCTTATGTTTGTCCCCATGCGCAATGATGTAAATGAAATGCCTATTTGCGTAGAACTTACATGGCGTCATGCAAGAGAAATATTCAATGGCCCTCTCCAGCTATAAATAATATGTGTGGAACACGACATTGGATTTCCATTGTTTTTCCATGTTGCTCGAATACCAGGCTGTAGTGAACTTCATGGCCAGCGGTTTGAATGACTCAATTTCAAGGAAGGTCTCCCCTTATGGTATCACCAGCTAAAATAAAACTCGTAGCCCTGGTCCTAAGCTTCGCGGAAATGTTTATCCAACCGGTTGACGAGGTAGCTCACCCAGTTCATTTGCATCCCTTCGACACGTTTTCCTGCAAGGTCGATGATGAACCCCATGACCTACGTTGGTTTGTTCTTCTTGACAAGCTTACCAGCGATCAACTTGAAAGCTAAGCGCATTGTGCCATTTTGGATGGAGTCTACCTTCTAGCTCCGATTCCCTTTCTCTACCTCGCCATAATTTTATTTTATGCATTGTTCCAGGGCGTGATCTGCATCCTTCCCTAGGTAAACATCCTGAGGGTCAGTTCTTTGCATGCTCAATCTGGTGATCTGATGGATCAATACTGGATCTACGGTGATGCATCAATCCAACCATAGGTAACCACCATGGTATCATGATAGGAGGAATTAAACACACATGTTAACCTCCTAATGCTTATCGAAGTGTGGGATCTTCATCACTTTAAGGATTGTTGATCTTGTGATGTCCATGTTCCATAGTTGGGGGATTATCTTCGACTTCTTCCCCGTTTTCTTTGTCAAATACTTGTGTGGTGTGAACATTCCATAGTTCTTGCAGTCTCCCAAGTTGAAATCATTGATCTTTAGTGCCATAACTTGTCCTAATTGTATTCCAACTGCACGTATCCCCTTCGGGTGGTACGCAGTGATCAGGGTATAGTCGAAGTCCCTCGGGACGCTATCATGACTAACCGCGCTAGACAGAGTCGAGATATAGTCGGGCAGGATTGATGGGATGAGCTTCGCATTTTCCAAGTTGTCATGATGCTTACTCTGTTTATCTGTCGCAGTTTGGGATGGCCCAGATCATCGTGCAGTCGATGGGGAGGCTTGCAATCCTCTCGTCGATGAGGCCTGTGCTCCTGAGGACATGAACTTCTCTTCCATGAGGTCAATCAAAATATCTTCAATGGATTTATCTACTGCGTTAAGGTCATTCGACATACACGCTTGAGATCATGTATCTCAGATAGGTGGAAAATCTCTCAAGGTAAGCAGAATGGATGGCGAGGTCTCAATAATCACTGCGTGAAAGAAATTAGTTCTATGTGGGCTCTCATAATCACAATTTGCAAAAGTGTCCTTGGTACAACATTTGACGGGTTAAATAGACAACATCGTAACATACTCCTCCAATAGGAAGGATTGCCTCGATCAATACAATTCCATCTGTTATGGTGCAATCCCAATGGTCCAATGGCGAACGTTATGGAAATAAATGTGTTTCTATCCATTCTGGAGCATCGTTCTAATGGTTGGGACGCCTCCAACGGTCAAATTTATTTTCCATGGAGAAGTGTCAGTCGGTGTTGTTCTTCTATTCCAGCGAGGTTCAAGTTCTGCAAACTTTCCTTCTGCGAAGTCCTCTCTGGAACCTCCTGCAATTTTTCTATCTTTGCTTTCTTCTTATTGATCTTTCTTGCTTTCTTCCCCATGATATGCATCTATGGATTCCTCTTTCCATTATTGTTCTTATCTTTTCTTAGTATAGTAACTTCGCACTACTAAGGATCTTTCACAAGGTTCAAGGATAATACTTCTTCTCTTATTGTTTCTGGAGTAGGTTCTCTAGTCTCCTGCATGGATAAGTTCTTTAAGCCTTCTTGCATTCTTTCGAATTCGACAGCCAGGTCTCTGGCCTTCAATTTCTTCGACTTGTCCTATTGTTCTTTTATTAATCGCGCTATTCTCTCAACCATGAAATCCCTTAATTTTTTTATTTTTTTTTTCTATTGCTTCCTCTTCTTCTCTCCTTCGGATCTGATCTCTCTCAATCCAAGTCCTTCCTAAAAAAAATGAAAAAAGGGGCGTTGTTCTCAAGAAACTTAATGACCTCGAATTATTCCTTTGTGGATGTTCCATGAGCACTAATAGATACATGAGTAAGTCTTCCACATAGGGTTATCATCTTTCCTTTAAACAATCCTATTCCTCCCAATGGAGGAATCATAGCAGGCTTTCCTAAAATTTCCCAAGTACTTTATGTCATGATGTTCACCTATGTTTTTGCGTCCAATACATAGTGTATGTCGAAGTCTCCTATTCTTGTTTCTATGCACTCTTTTTATTTTAAAACCTCTGATAATTTGATGTCTCTGTGATCATTCAGTGTTTTTTTCATCTACAATAATATAGCCTCGAATTCTTTCTAGTTCTTTAGTATAGCCTTAGTTTCTTGACCTTCTTCATGGTATTCTTATTTCATGTTCATATTTTCAACTTTAGCACTCATTCTAGGGAAATCTAAAACTTCATGTCAAGTAGCCTTACAACAAAGGAAAATAGGACCTCTATCAGGGCATTCTTTAGCAAGATGTTCCAGTCTTCTACAACTATAACAAAGATTCAATCCTATCTTTCTCTTAAATGACCCCCAACCTTTCCTGTACTGTGCACTGGGATCACAGTGATAGACCTGCAAAAAATTATTTCTAGCATCCTGCATCCACTTGTTAGTCCAAAAATTCTTTCTATGCATAGGAATAACATATCTTTCACTATTTCTATCAGATCTATTCATATCACATCTTCTTTCTTCTAGTTGTGCCCTAGTTTTCAAACTAGGACATAATCTATCAAATATACCTTGATCCATTCTTTCGAAACAAAATTTTCCACTTATCTTACCTTTATCATAGCACCAAGATTTAAGATCTTACCTCTTTTCTTCATATTGGACTTCTCTTCTTGGCACAGAGATTCACAAGTCAAGTAGAGTACTGCGCACTACAACAACAGATCTACGCACAGAGATTTCTCTTTTCCTCGGTTCCCAGCAATCACAGTTTCAGGTCCCGACAACGAAACCATTTGTTGGCATAGAGGCATATATAGGGTTCAACGCTTCAATAGATAACCAAAAAAACCCTAACTACCGACCCTTTTGGAAACACCTGCGAAGCAGATGAAGTCTCACTCGAGGTAGAGGTAGGGGGGGTTGTAGGACTCAAGTGTCTACAACCTAACTGGGACACAGATCTATGATCACGATACTTAACAGAGCACTTAGGAGTTGACATTCATTATATTTTACCCTTATTCACATCGAAGATTCAAAAACCAATTATAGAACAATGTAGTATTCATCAAGATCAAGCACATCTAATCATCAAGCACATAGCCTTAAAGCAGATCCAACATTCATTCTCATCATAAAGAACTTAAGAATTCATAGATCAATCTATTATAATAGTGCACTAAGCGAATACAAGCACAATATAGCACAAAGCACAATAACACAGGATATACGTGGTTCACCCCCAACGTGGGGCTACGTCCACCAACTCTTCATCTTCTTTATTATCTTCTCTCAATCTTCTTACATGCACAGAACCAAAAAACCCACTCCACATAGGATAGGAGATCTGCGCACACCTCGCCAGATCCTCGTTCCCTGAGTTAGGTCACATCACAAAGCCTTCTTACATAGTCAACACACAATCTTCTTATAATCACTTGCACTTAGCTCTGCGAGTCTTAACACATAGTATGCACAAAACATTCACACATTTTTTCACTTATCTCGTTGGATTACAACTGAATCTTTCTTACATCGCCTAGCTACTTATTTATACATTAACAAAGGGGCCTAAACATGGGTAAGACCCATGGGACGACATCCCATACCCGTTACATAAACCCTAATCCCCAAAAATATGCAAAAGGGGGCGAGATCCCACAATCTCCACTTCACTTGGGCGCTCTGTCTTCAACCAGCCTGTCGAAGTCCCAAAAGTGGTCAAACATGACCAAGGTTCTCCAAAAATTGGTCGAGATCCAACAAATCTCCAGGAAGAAAAGCAACAAGTAGCGATAGTACAAGCATAGTTGAAGCTACTGTCATCGGTCGATAAGATAAAAAGGTCACAAGAACACCACGCAGTTCAGCAGTAGGTCCATGCTATCCAGAGTAAATTCATGGAAGTGACCCAAAGACTTCAGTCGATACAGGATGAAGCCTGTACACTTTTTGAGGAGATTGAGGGACAAGGTGCATAGCTAGAACAAGTGGTCACGATAGTGGAACAATGCTTGGAAGGACCTGTCACTGAGAAATTCATTCAGAAGTTCACTGAGCAGGAGGCCCTGGTGACACAGCAAGTCGAGGTAGCTCGAGCCAAACTCGAGGCCTTCAAAGTATATTTTCCCATATCAAAGTGACTCGGGATGAGTCACAGGTGAGAGTTGGGGTCCTGTTGGCCCTCGACCAAGTTTTGGAGAACCTTGGTCGTGTTTGACCACTTTTGGGACTTCGACAAGATGGTCAAAGACAGAGCGCCCAAGTGAGGCAGAGATCGTGGGATCTTGCCCCCTTTTTACGGGTTTTTTGAGTTTAGGGCTTATGTAACGGGTATGGGGATGTCGTCCCATGGGTTTACCCATTCTTAGGCCCCATTTGTAAATGCATAAATAAGTAGCTAGGAATTGTAAGAGGCATCATATCTAAGTTGTCTTTGTGCAATATATGTAAAGGTTTCTAAGTGCGATTAGTTGTGAAGGCTCCATGCATACTATGTGTTGAGAACTTGCAGAGTTAAGTGCAAGTGATTGCAAGAAGGCTCTCTGTTGTGCCAAAATCGGGGAAGGAGGATCTGGCGAAGTGCACGAATATCTGCTATCCTATGTGGAGTTGGTTTTGTGGCTTTGTGCATGTAAGAAGACTGAAATAAGATAATAAATAAGACGAAGAGTTGGTGGACGTAACCCCACGTTAGGGGTGAACCACGTATATCATGTGTTGTGATTGTTTTGTGTTATTGATGTGATTTATGCTTAGTTTTGAATCTTTATGTATGTTAGATGCATCTGATGTAGTAGCTTAGTGTTTAATAACATGAATGAATGCTATATATGTTTGATGCTATATGCTAAATGGTTAGATATGCTTAGATCTTGTTGAATACTATGTTGTTCTATGATTAGGGTTTTTATCTGTGATGTGAATAAGGGTCAAAGACTAATGAACGTTAATTTCTAAGTTCTTTGTTAAGTATTGTGATCACATATCTGTGTCCCAACTAGGTTGCAAACACTTGAGTCCTACAACCCCCCCTACCTCTACCATGGGTGAGACTTCATTTTCTTCTCAGGTGTTGCCGAAAGGGCCGGTAGTTAGGGTTTTATTGGTGCATTTTTGAAGCGTTGAACCACAGGTCTACCCCTATGCCAATATTGCCCATGCATTACTTCAATCAACAATTATACTCAAATTCATGTTTCCAAAATTAACAATGACAGTCACACTATCACTGCAATTGGGCCTATCATTTAAATGCATTGATATTCATTAAACATATATATAGGCAGTAAACCCAATAATCCAGATTAAATTGCAAAATCCGAATTGATATTTAAACATACAATCAACAACCACCATTAAGACACAAGTTATGCACAAGGTAATTCACCTAGGCAATGTAATTCTTCCACTGTAAAAAAAAACAATTCAATGTGACTTAAAAGGTTGGGCCATCCATCCAACATAACGAGGTCTTGAAAACATTCCCTTATTAACAAATGATCGATTGCAACAAATAAACATGCTTAAAAATCTATGAAAACCAAGATATCCATACTATACACAGTGCGCAGCCACCAAAACACCACGATGCAACATCTCCATTTTACAAAACCAAACACACAGTCAAAACAATAACTCAATTCATTGTGTTGAGTCATCAATCTAACACAGTATTACTTCGATTTAGTCCAACTATGATCAACTATTTTTTGCAAACTCAGACTTATACAATCGAACAATCATAAGGATACAATTGATATAGTTTCTACAGTCATCTGGTTCAATAGCCATTCAACCCTAGAGAACACCACAATTACCATAACCATTATTTCATAGCCGAGAGCTACCACCTAGGATGACCGAGAGCTACCACCTAGGATGATCAATAACTTCTACGAATTCAATATCATTGCAAGAAGAACCATTCAATTCAAGAACACAATTTTACACAGTTGCAACACTTAGGAAAGAACAAACCAATACACCTAAGCTAGTAATCATTTCATAACCATAGCAGAGTCACGAATGGCCAAGAATATAACATACCTGTAATTGAATTCCTTAAAATGAGAGTTGGTCGAACGGTTCCTTTGTGCTAAGAATTTGGAGCATAGCCACAACAGCAAGATCGAACAATAGCCCGACTAGGGTGGCAGATAACAGGAGGAGTAAAGGTGACATGCAGTAAATGCACATCGACTCCACCCACAATGCATTAATTCATCAGTACATGCCAATGAGTTCTTCATTAACACCATCAATCAACCCATGTATCGAGACCATCACCCATTAAAACCAACAGTGTGGCCATATCACATTTTTAACCTATGCCATAACATAATTCCACCAAGTTCCATATAGTTCAATAATTCACATAACCATTAGCACTATTACCTTGCCAAATGTGCCACCAACATTTCATACCATATGCGTATTAACCATATAACTCAATCACAATTGCATAACCACTTACTTTGATAGCTAGGATTTAACAATAATCATTAAGTCTTTCATGTGCGTAAAATAGCATATAGGATAGCTTAAAATTATTCCCCTTTTGCAATTGTTTCTCATGTAGTATAGTAAACTTGCATAATTAGATCCCTTTTCTTTGCACTTGTTATAGTATTTTTTCCTTTCTCAAAACTGCCCTTCATGTAATTTCACTAACATGTTTGTTGTGCAGGTGCGATAAGAACAAATAGCAATGACATCAATGAATAACATAGGTTGTAGTAATATAAGGAATCAACACTTAATAAGCTCAAATCACGACCAATAACAACAAGATCTCATCAACCATGTAAGTTTTTCCGCACATCATCATAACATCAATAATGAACAGATCTGATCTTCAATAGTTTAAGGGGGTCCCACCTACTAGTATTATTTAATTTTTATAATAATAGGCTTTTAGAAACACTTTGCGGGCGAAACTTCATTGACATTTTTTTAATCATCAACATGCATGTTATAGAAGCAACATCCTTGATGCTCTATTGTATATGAATCCATGTGCTTCACATTTTTGAAATTTTGGTCTTCAGACAAAAACACTTTTTGTAAACTTTTATCTTTATTAATATGAGGCTCCTATAGGCTTACTTGTTGTATGTACAAAGTGTGATGGGATTTTATAAATGTCTCAAATGTCTGTCTAACACATAATTAGCCAATGCATCTGTTAATGTATTTAGACATCTAGGAATGTGTTGATATTCAATGTAATAAAAATGACGTTCCAAGAGGCGAATTTGTAAATATACCCTTAACAACGTAGGACTTTGGATAGAATAAACATTACTCAATTGTAGTACCACTAAATATGAATCAAGTCATACAACAAGATGACAGATTCCAAGTGAAACAATGTCAGTCAATAATTCGATGATTGCACTGTATTCCGCGATATTGTTGGTTGCACTACCAAGACATACACCATGTAGACTGATGAATTCATTCGTAGGTGCATAGATTTCCCAAGAAACAGATGCAAAGTCTAGGACAATAATAGTAGCTTATGGTCTTTTACCAAAGATCTTATCTCTGACACTCTTCTTTAACTCACATGTGGTTTCTTCGTGGTGTTCCTCGCAAAAGTTACACCAACTCTGAGGCAGGATATCTTTAGGCTGAAAATTATTTTCAACCAGATTCCTAAAATGGGGTGCAGAAGAGGATGAAGCTCCATGGGTGAGAGGGGAGACAATACCCTTCCACTTAAATTCTATCATACGATTTTTCATATCGTGTACTAGTTGTAAGAGAGCGGACATGTCTGTTTGTTGAACTGATTCTCCCTAGGGAAGACCAATTCTTTCAAGTTGTTCTTTATACTATGAGAAAGTATGCAGAGCGGAACCAATATTATCAATGGCCTTTTCCTCAAACCTATGATGGTAGGGAGAAGGAAATTCATTGTAGTAATTCATGATATCATCTTGGTTCTAAGGGCGTATAAGTTCAGGGATTTGATTGTACAACTTGGTGAAACACAAGTTGAAAGACTTGATGGTCTCACCATATTTATAAGTGGCGTTATTGTATTCCCTTAACTTCTCGGTAGGGCTTTTGGATTGCCCATAAGTGGATCAGAACCAATAAATCAACTACTCCCAAGTAGATAGAATCTTAGGTGGAAGGTCAAAGAAATCGGCCACAGCCTTTCCTTCCAAGGAATTGACGAACAAGTGCATCCAAGTGTCATTGTTGTTGGCCCCTATGTTATGATAAGCATTTGAAAATTCCACTAGGTGTTCATTGGTACTGACAGTGTTATTTCCTAAAAACTTAGGTAAATGCTCTTTAAACTTCGGAAGTGGGTGAGTAGTAGGTTCTAGGTTAAGAGGAGAGGACACATGCCATGGTGTGGTTGTGGCATCTTATTCTAACTGAAAAATGCCATAATTTTTAATGACTTTGGTGGGGTTTGTAGTAGATTGGACAGGGATATGGTGGATGTACAAGCTACCAATCACCGATGACGATGAAGATTGGGAATATGGAAAACTTCCAGTGCCACCAGAGCCACCACTAGATTCCATCTTGTGGATGATAGATGAGGAAAATAAAGACAAGATTGATGAATCAGATAAAGTTATCTTTAGAGCACTTTGTTGGTCAGATAACACAACATTTCTTCTTCCTATTTCAACAATAGGATTGATTTCGGCTGACAAGCCTCTTCTTCTTCTAGAAGAAAGAGAGTCTAAGGACGTGAAATAAAGGCCAAAACTTGAAGAAACGAAGGGTTACTATTGATTTCTATGTTGTCTACATCTAGCCTCCAATTGTTCTTGAGCACTAATATCTCGTTTGATTGCTAGTATTGGAAGTGTCTAGAATGGTGTTAAACAAATTCAAAGAAATTTTGGACTGGTCTTGAAGACCGGGCTAGATATTGGGCTACCTTGGAATAGGAACAATCATTAATAGAAAAAAAGTCAAAGAATCAATTTCAGAAAAAGAAAGATGTATCGATGAAAATTGAGTATAAAAATTTAACCAAAGAGATATTGAAGATCTCCCCAGTATGGTCGCCAAAAAAATCTTGAGGAAAAGATATGAAATGATCTTACTCGAGCATTTTCAGATTCTTCTTGGCTAAAGAAAAATAGACAGGAATATCACCCTATGTTTACATCCAACAAAAATAACATCCTAACTCACAAGTATTAATTACAAGTTCTTAGGCTAGTCTTTTATCAAAAAAAAAGCTTATTGGAAATTCACTTTTTATGTAATTTTCTGAACATATCAGTTGCTCAAATAAATGTAAAGATAGAATAAAAGTCACCAAGATGATAATCGATATAGATGAGACATAAATAAATCCTTTATTTCATTCAAATTCACGAAAGAGTCATTTTATTTACAAAATATCATGCAGAAACTTTGGACCAAAGTCAAACTTAGACATCCCCGATGGAACATGCAAAAGGACCTCTGACAGAAAACCAAAACTGAACTCTAAAAGCTAGATCATCTTGCCACAATTTTTTTCTCACTCGACTCTGCATAATAGCCTTTGTTAGTCATGAAAATTAATTCACAAACAGACAAGTCTACATAGACTATCAAAGATAGATCAACACCTCTGAAAAACAAGTGTCTCAATGATGTGATTCAGACCTGAATATTGTTGTCTACAATAAGACCCTTCTATCATAAAAGAGAATTAGACTTGTGATGAATAATGAATGAATGAAAGCTAAATTATCTCAACATAAACTCATAGATAAAATCTTAGCATGCTTCTTCTTCTATCCTCCTCTTGTTCATCCATTTCCTTTTGCTTTTAACAAATTAGAATTGGTTGAAGTAGTTGAACCAACTCATTAGTTAAGTTAATTAAAAGACTCAACTAAATTTAGTTAGGGGGAAGAGTAATAATTAAAATAAGGGTCATAAAATAAATAATAACTAGTAGGTGGGACCCCTTGTGAATCCCTTTAGTTCATAACAATCATAACATAACCATTAGTTAAGAAAAACACACCTCTTTGCACCTCCCATCAACATATTCACTTTTGGCAATTTTAGCTTATGAAATTTGGAATTATTTCAAAAATAATACTCATATATCCAAAATAAAACATGTTTTCCAAATATCCCTAAATTCAACTGTCATAAAACAATAGATAAAATAAAACTCAAAAGACATATTTCCCAGTCTGCGATGCAACCCTTCCTTTATTGTTGTTTTCACCTCTTGATTTTCCTGAATTTGCCTTTGGTTGTGCAGAACCTTTAGGTATAATCTCGTTGATCACGTGGGTACAATCATCCCTCAAATGAATCTGGGAAGACATAGATTTTTCAGAGTCATTAGAGGGTGAGGAAGGGATAGCAATGGATTTTACTTTATCAAGGGCATGGTGGGCCTCAGTTTTCAATCTATTGCTAGCATGGGAGGATTGCACTGGCGAGTGGTTAGGAGCAGCTTGGAAAATGGGGTTAATAGGTGGAGGAACATGCAAGGATAAGTTGGGCCAGCCACGATGTTGGGAGACTGTCGAGTGGACAATCTCCTACCATCCATCATTTTCTGGGACCTTGGGTTGCAGTGATACATGAGGAGGTACGGGGATACCGGGGGCTTGCGGGGCTTGGAAAGGAGGCCTTTCAGGCCTAGGTTGGAATATTCCCTACCCAATCCAATTGAAGAATCCGACATGAAACAATTGGTCAAGCTCTTTTGAATCAACGTCAAAATGTATGGAGAACCTGGGCCTTCTTGGGACTTGGTTCCAGTTACCCCTACCTCTGTTTCCTTGGCCATGGTTACCTCAACTGAAACAAAATCATCCTACATGTGTGATTGATTAGAAAAAAGTCTTTTAAATAACCATATATGAAAACTCTTAAAAATATGAAATAGATTTGGCTAAGAAATGTACCAGACTCATGCAATCCAATCCATACAAATTGTTTTACTATTAATCAATGAGAAGGGGGTGAAAAAGGGTTCTTGGATATGTGAGGGGTTTGTATTGAGTGAAACATGATGAAATGAGGGGGGAAATAACATGGTTACTGCTCAATGATAACAATAATCAACTGCAAATAAAACCAATAAAACACCACTGTAATCCACGCAAGACACTACCACTTTCAACTGCTCTAACACCTAAATTATCTTGATTGTAATCAATCTCAGAACAGGGAGTGGAAAAATGAATATGGGAGGTGAAAGGGTTTTTAATTAGAGGAAAATGAAATAATGGAAGGGAAGAAGAACATTTATTGTTCATGAAATTAATTAAGTGATCCATAAAACATTATGCAAACAAAATAGATGCACCAACCAACAATCATTGTGACCAATTAATAATTACTGTGTACTTAACTAGTTCATTGTCCATAATCAAATATCCAATATAGTTTCATCACAAGACCGTATGCATTATGTAAATGGATTTTGTTCCTTTCATTTATATACTTTTCATCTTATAACAGTAACCATTCCACTCTGTTAACCATCAAAATCGACCATTGCCCATGCATTACTTCAATCAACAATTATACTCAAATTCATGTTTCTAAAATTAACAATGACAACCACACTATCATTGCAATCTGGCTTGTCATTTAAATGAACTGATATTTGTTAAACTTATATATAGGCATTAAACCCAATAATCTAGATTAAATTGAAAAATATTAATTGATATTTAAACATACAACCAACAACCACCATTTAGACACAAGCTATGCACAGAGTAATTCACCCATGCAATGTAATTCTGTCACTATAAAAAAAAAAAATTCAATGTGACTTAAAAGGCTGGGCCATCCATCCAACACGATGTGGTCTCGAAAACATTCCCTTCTTAACAAATGATCGATTGCAACAAATAAACATGCTTAAAACTCTGTGAAACCCCAAGATAGCCATACTATACACAGTGAGCAGCCACCAAAACACCACGATGCAACATCTCCATTTTACAAAATCAAACACACAGTCAGAGCAATAACTCAATTCATTGTGTTGAGTCATCAATCTAACACAGTATTACTTTGATTTAGTCCAACTGAGATCAACTATGTTGTGCAAACTCAGACTTATACAATTGAACAATCATAAGGATATAGTGTATATATTTTCTACAATCATCTGGTTAAATAACCATTCGGCCCCAGAGAACACCACAGTTACCATGACCATTATTTCATTGTGAAAAAAACACCATACACACAACGTGACATGCGTGAGAAACATCAAACATTTGTAACCAATGCTAGCTAAACATCCAAACAATACTTAGTGAAAAATACCAGTGACTATGTATCGACCAACCAATTCATCACTGTCGTAAAATCAATTTACCTAACAAGTTGTGACAACCATGCACACCCACGCATCAATTCGAATTGGGGCAATAGCCCTCTCCATTAACAATATTGATTTATTAACATAAGGAGAGGGACTGTGTACTTGAAAGTGCAATTGTCAATGTAGGGTTTACCACTGCTATAATAGAGTCAATGACTATATACCAACCAACCCGACTATCAAAAGACCAACTGGGCCAGCCTGTGATTGAATTAGTCAACAATTATACAACCATCCAATAATAACCAAGTTGTAAAACCAACAAGATAGGTTGGTCTTCTCTATCATTCTTTAGACTAGAGGGATAGGTTTGTTATGTAGCCAACAAAGTGATTGTTGAGCCACTCCTTGTAATAGTGAAAACTCTAAGGCCACGATGCATACACAGGAAGAACCACAACTCATTCATGGATGGGTACAAATCCATGACAGGGGGCCATAACCGATAAGTGGAGCTCTAGTTTGGCCAGACAATGTTATTTAACGCAGGCAAGGTATAACCCTTGTGCTCTTTGGTCAAACAAACACAGTACAGAGGTGAATACAAGGTCAAGTAAGAACAGGAAAACCCATTTTGTGACTCTTAGTGGTGAAATCAACCAATGCCGAAGTGAACAAAACATAGTGACACAAAATTCCCTTAACTATTAAACACAAAAAAACAAAGGCTAGATTTAGTGACAATGTGTGAAGATAGCTATCCACTCAAGACCAAACAAAAACCCTCCACTTAAACCAACAAGGATAACCAAGAGCTACCACCCAGGATGATCAATAAATTCTACGAATTCAATATCATTGTAGGAAGAACCATTAAATTCAAGAACACAATTTCACACAATTGCAACACTTAGGAAAGCACATACCAATACACCTAAGCCAGTAATCATTTCATAACCAGAGCAGAGTCACGAATGGCCAAAAAAATAACATACATGTAATCAAATTCCTTAAAATGAGATTTGGCCAAGCGGTTCCTATGTGCTAATAATTCTGAGCATAACCACAACAACAATATTGAACAATAGATCGACTAGGGTGGCGGCTAACAAGAGGAGTAAAGGTGACGTGCAGTAAATGCACGTCGCCTCCACCCACAATGCATTAATTCATCAGTACATTCCAATGAGTTCTTCATTAACACCATCAATCAACCCATGTATCAAGACCATCACCCATTAAAACCAACAGCGTGGCCATATCACCTTTCTAACTTATGCCATAACATAATTCCACCAAGTTCCATATAGTTCAATAATTTGCATAACCATTAGAACTATTACCTTTCCAAATGTGTCACCAAAATTCCGTACCATATGTGTATTAACCATATAAATCAATCACAATTGCATAACCACTTACTTTGCTAGCTAGGATTTAACAATAATCGTTAAGTCTTTCATGCACATAAAATAGCATATAGGATAGCTTAAAATTCTTCCCCTTTTGCAATTGTTTTTCATGTAGTATAGTAAAATTGCAGAATTAGATCCCTTTTCTTTGCACTTGTTATAATATTTTTTCCTTTCTCAAAGTTGCCTTTCATGTAATTTCACTAACATGTTTGTTGTGCACGTGCGATAAGAACAGATAGCAATGACATCAATGAATAGCATAGGTTGTAGTAATATAAGGAATCAACACTTCATAATCTCAAATCATGATCAATAACACAAGATCTCATCAACCATGTAAGTCGTGTTTCACATCATCATAACATCAATAATGAACAAATCTAATCTTCAATAGTTTAAGGGGGTCCTACCTACTAGTATTATTTAATTTTTATAATAATAGGCTTTTAGCAACACTTTGCGGGTAAAACTTTGTTGACGTTTTTTTAATTGTCAACACGCATTTTATAGAAAGAAGCATCCTTGATGCTCTATTGTATATGAAGCCATGTGCTTCACATTTTTTATATTTTGGTCTTCAGACAAAAACATTTTTTGTAAACTTTTATCTTTATTAATATGAGGCTCCTATCGGCTTGCTTGTTGTATGTACAAAGTGTGATTGGATTTTATAAATGTCTCAAATGTCTGTCTAACACATAATTAGCCAATGCATCTATTAATGTATTTATACATCTAGGAATGTGTTGATATTCAATGTAATAAAAATGACGTTCCAAGAGGCAAATTTGTAAATATACCCTTAACAACGTAGGACTTCAGATAGAATAAACATTACTCAATTGTAGTACCACTAACTGTGAATCAAGTCATACAACAAGATGAAGGATTCTAAGTGAAACAACGTCAGTCAATAATTCGATGATTGCACTGCCTTCCATGATATTTTTGGTTGCACATCCAAGTAATACACCATGTAGACTGATCAATTCATCCATAGGTGCATAGATTTCCCAAGCAGCAAATGCTAACTTTTGAGTACTGCGACTAGCACCATCAGCGAAGCCAAGGTAGGCTAGTGAAGACATCGACATCTATAAACCAAGCATAATGCAAGGTAAGCATTCGAAAGGTGGAACCAAACAATGAAAAATCACACAAGAGTATGATACACTAAAAATACACATCACTCATGCAAAAATATGACTTAAGCATATTACTTCTTCAAGTAAAGCCCATTTCTGGGTACACTCAAAGGGACTCCATCATAATCTACCAGCTCATAATCTCCCTTCTCCAACACTCGGTTGACAATATAAGGACCCTGCCACATAGGGTTGAATTACCAGCCCCTAGAAAATCATGATCTTGCTCGTAAAGAAGAACTAGATCGCCTTCAGAAAAAATGCGTGGCTTGACATGCTTGTTATATTTGGATTTAACACATTTTTTCTGAGTTTCAATAACTAAGGCATCATCACAACAGGTCTCATCTAATTGCATCAAATGCAAAAGATGTTCCTCTTCAACAGAGGTGTTATGGAGAAGTTCGACAACTAGTTTCAAAGAAGGTATTTCACATTCAACCTGAAAAATTGCTTCGATACCATATACTAACTGGAAAGGTGTGAATCTCGTGGAAGACTTAAAGGTTGTCCGATAGGCCCATAATGCTGAGAACAACATCATGTGCCAATTTGACTTATGAATGACTGCCATTCGTCGAAGCATAGTAGTGAGAACTTTGTTAATTGCTTCAACCTGGCCATTGGCCTATGGATCATAATAGGGGGTTGAGTTTTCATGGCGAAGACCCAAATTTTCAGTAAGTTCATACATCATAAAATTACAAAAATGACTACCGTGATCAGTAACGATGGCTTGAGGGACACCAAATATAGTAATGATATTATTGAATATGAACAATGTTGCAATTTTCCCAGTGTTATCAAATGTAGGCATCGCCTCGGTCCACTTAGTGAAATAATCCACAGCTACAATAATGTATCCATGCCCCCCAGCCGAGTGACAGTTACATGTCATGAAATCAATGCCCCATTTGGAAAATCGACCAATGGAAACTAAAGGGTGAAGAGGAGAAGGGTGAGATCGAATATTATTGTTATAAGTTTGACAAGTATGGCATTTCTGGACGGCAGTAAGGCAGTCCTTAAACAATGAAAGCTAGAAATAACCAGCTTGTAAGATATTTTGGGCAGTGGCATACCCAAACATATGAACGCCACATGCTCTAGAGTGACATTCATTCAAATATTTCTCATCTTCATCATAGGTGAGACATTGTCGAAATATGGAATCAATACCACGGTGGTAAAGGGCATCACCAAGGATGATTTATTGACGGGCTCGATACCATATACGATGACGATATGTACTAGAGAGATCAGGCCAGAAATTTTGAGTCTGGAGATAGATGATAATATCTCTATACCATACATCATCACAATTGATCAAAAAGAGGGATTCGTCAAGTAAATAATCCTCTGCCACATTTTATGTCTTAGTAGAGGGAAGGTCACATATCAATTTAGCAAAAACCAAAGACTTCTTTGGTTTTGATAGTCGTGAGACTCCGAATCAAATAGTATATCACATGTTCATCATGTGAATCATCATCTTGGACTAATACCATAGAAATGGTAGAGTCCCAAGAAGCTAAATACAGGAAATATTATTGGCTATAGTCAGGGGGGAACAATAGTGGTGTATGGGTTAAGGCGAGTTTCAAAGCTTCAAAATATTTGTTTGAAGTATCATCCCATAAAAAATCATAACCTTTTTTGAGAAGCTGAGTGAATCCTTTCGTTAATTCATCACAATTGGGAATGAATCGACGCAAAAATTTGGCCTTCCCTTGCAAACTTTGGAGTTGGCGTAGTGTGGAAGGAGGAGGTAGATTAAGAATATCCTCAACCTTCAAAGGGTCTACCCAAATCTCATGTGTAGACATAATAAAACTGAGAAGTCGTCCAGATTCCACACCAAAAACACATTTGTGTGGATTCAAACATATGCAATAATAACAAGAGCGTAGGAAAATGGCCCATAAATGTGTTGGGTGATCTTTAAGATGCATGGAATGCACTAGTAGATTGTCTAGATAGGGTTGTACAATGTGCTTAATATCATGAAAAGCATAAGACATAGCACGATGAAAGGTTTCACCAGCATTTTTGAGACCAAAGGGTAATTTCTGGTAGGAAAAGGTTCCCCAAGGGAAAATAAAATCATTTTTTTGTTGATCCGTTGGTCAAATATTGATTTGATTATAGTCGGGGAAACCATCCATCAAGGAGAATATTTCTCTCTTAGCAAAGTGGTCAACAATTTGGTCAACAAAAGGGGTAGGATAATTGTCCTTAGGACAAGCTTTATTTATATCCTTATAATCGACACAAACGTGGATCGTACCTTGTTTCTTATTTGTCGGAACAAGATTGGATACCCAATCAGTCAAAGCCACAAGATAGACAAAGCCATCTTTAAGAATTTTTTCAACTTAAAGATTGATAACAACATATTTACGTAGATGTACTGGGCGAAGTCTCTTCCGAAGGGGTTTAGTGTCTAGATATGTCTTAATCTCATGCACAATAATATCAGGATCAATACCTGGAATTTCTTCATAACTCCAAGCAAAAACGTCATGGAATTCTTGAAAAACGGATTTATAAGTGTGAACCTCATCAATAGAGCATGAGGCATTGATATGAACATTTTCCATGACTTCGGGTTTAATTGATATGTCAAGAGGAATGGTAGGTGAAATATTTCTCAGGTTCCCTTCATACAAAACATCATGTGTGGACTTGAGAACATAAGAAATAACAACGGTCGACGGAGTCGAAATCCATTGGTAACTCTCTATGGTGTCACATTCTAGGAAGATGATAGAATGATGATGTCCATCATCCCATGGAGTATCTTCCATATACATTACCGACATGATCATCTCATCAGTAGGAAATATCACGTGAAACGGATCAGGATATGTATCACAGAGAGAAGGAGGAGAAGGAGTTGTCAATTGAATAGTTTGATAAGCCAATTCGACCAGACTTAAAGGCATGTGGTTTTTGTAACAAAGATAATCACCAGAGCTAGGTACTATCCATGGGTCATATGACTCTAGGGTTTCACGAATAGTAGTTGATATCATGTTAATCGAGGCAAAAAAGGAGGGGGAAATATCGGGTGGTGGGATTGGAAAACTACCCATCAAAGTTGAATCTTTCAAAAGACCCATGCCGAAATTCTCATAGATGAGAGGTGTCTTCGAGATAAAAGGAACGTTGCTAGTATGTGAATCAAAATTAAAGAAGGCCAGTTGGTCGACAGTAATGAAATTTCCTTGGTGTGGGAAACGTAACACACGGAAAAGGGT
Source organism: Picea sitchensis (assembly GCA_010110895.2). NCBI lineage: Eukaryota > Viridiplantae > Streptophyta > Pinopsida > Pinales > Pinaceae > Picea > Picea sitchensis. The sequence goes on along the minus strand of SNQJ01S0001152.1, from coordinate 545,311 downwards.
AGACACAACTGCACACATGGAATCAATCCAGCTATGACCAAGTAGAAGGTTATAATCAAGAGGTGCATCAAAGAACTCAACCTCAACAATGATCGATTTACCTTCCAACGTAATAGACAATGAAGGAAGAACATCGTAGGGTTTAAAAATTGTACCATTGAATTCCTTAAGAGCATTGTGTGACTCAGTAAGGGCAGGAGAGCCAATATATTTCCAACAAGTAGCGGACATAAAGCAAGTCGAGGATCCTTCATCAATAAAGGCTCTACATATATTCTTGTTTTCCACAACAACTTGGATCCGAAATGCTAATTGAGGAGGAAGCCTTGGAATGTGATCTTCCAAGTCAAATATTATTAAATTAGTATTGGTAGGATCAATTCCACAAATAGCCTTTAACAACACCTTTTGTTGAGTAGGACAACTTTTAAGGAATTTGAGAGCGGACATCACAGAGGGTGCTTGCACAAGGTCTACTACAATGTTGTAGTTTTGGGCATCACACATGTGAGGATTAAATGAAGACTTTCAAACAATTCCCTTGGGAGGATGGTGAAGAACTATATTGAGACCCGGTCATTCTAGATGAAGAGGACTGTTTGGAGGTGAATTTGGATGAGGAATTTGAACCAACGAAGGTGGTATATCATCAACTTTCTCTTTCAATGGAGAGTAAACCTTGGCTCGAGTTGCGACTGAAACTTTGTTCTTCTTGGAGTCACTAGTACACATAAGGACATAAGATGAGGTCGAAGGAGGAGGTTGTTCATGAATGACTAATTGGGCCTGTTGCTGAGAAGGGAAAGGTTGTGAAAAAACGACAGGTGTAGGAGGATTCCCATTTCCTTGGATGAACTTAGTAACCTCGGCGCATCTTGGAAAATATTTCATGTAATGATCGTCACCACAAATAAGGCAAGGGTAACTAGGTTTACATTTATCTTTCTCATCAGCGGGAAGCATTTTGGACTTCTCAGATTGTTTATTGTTATTTTTTTCCTCCTTATTCTTACCCTTCTTTCTTTTTGTTTTGATTTTTTCCGGTAGGTGTAGATTGAACCGAATTAACTTTATAAGTTTTACCAGAAGAAGGAGTAGGAGTAGGATTATTTTGTACATTAGAAGTGGTATTCTTGGGATTAGTATGACTAGAGTATGTAGACTGAGTCTCAACATGAAAGGCGTCAATCACACCATCATCAACATGAGAATATATTGGAGGTGTTGGGGTAGGATTCATGGAAGGACGAGGAGCATCAGGGATCAAATCATAAATCATTCTCTCTTGTGAATAAACGAGATCTAGATAATGAGCACGACTAATCACCTACTCTTCAGTGACGACACCTCCCATGGCCACATCACGAGCTATGGGCCCAATGAGTGATTTGGTAAACCACTTAGCCATCAATTGATCAAGAAGGGGAACTTTGATTAAGCGTCTTCTCCTCCTCCATTCATGGATGTGATAAAAAATATGAGTGGAAGAATATCTTTTAAAAGAACTCAAAATTTTGGTTCCTATCTCATATTGAATTGGCAAATGGTAATGCGTTAATAAGGCCATGGCTAAGGTATTAAAGTCGTTAAATAATCCTCGCGGCAACTCAATGTCCCATTTTGCGGTCGAACCCATGAGATTTCATTGGAAGATTCGTAATCTTATGGATTCATCCATCAATGCGTTGGATGAGCACCAAAGATGGAAAGTCATAGCATGATTGTTTGGGTATTCTCTTGATCTACCTTCAAACTTAGGAATGTCAGATGGTAACTTGGCCAGTATGATGGGCCAATAAGGAGAATGCAAAATAGGATCATTCAAGATCCTAGACAAATCCGGTAAATCCAAAGTGGATAAAAAAGGAAATTGTTTGTTCACTTGAGGAACTGGTAGTTTTGAGGAGGAAGCCCCGTAAGTATACCAGTAGGACCATAAGTGGTTTGTAGATAGTTAGACAGTCCTAACAAATTCGTTTGTGGAGGTTTTTTATTAATATTAGGTATGTTCCCTTGGAAAGGAACATTAAACTGAAAATTTTTACCCCAAGTAGGATTCATAGAACCTGGATACGGTTGAATGAGATTAGGGGGTACAAAAGAATTAACTTGAGGATGTTTCCCCCCAGATGGTTGTCTACTCCCTTGGAAAGGAAGATTTCAATGTTGATATTGTAACACAATTATACTTTTTCCATAAATTGGGTTATGGAATCCAATTTGAGGTTTCCCCCCAAGTTGAGGTTGTCCCCCAATCTGAGGTTTCCCCCCAAATTGAGGTTTACCCCCAACTTGAGGTTGAAATCCTACAGGAATCTGAAAACCTAAAGTGACAGAATGATCGATTCCTCCATCTGGATTGGAGCCACTAGGGCCAAGACGATTAGACCCTCCAAACAAATGTGGAGGAGGAACGTAAGGCCCTACGGAGAGAGCCTGGGCAGGTGTAGGAACAAAATCACTAGTAACATTATACCTATGAGGAACAAAAATTCCAGACCCTCTGGATGGATTTTGGGTAGGAATAGCAATGGAAGTGTTTAAAGCATTGTACCCAAGGGGAAGTGACGGATTTGGTCTAAGCAAAAGTGGTGTTCCAATAGGATCTTGAGTGATAACCACATTTCCGGTAGAAACGGTAGTAACTTGTGGGACCATACTAGAACGATCCATCTAGAGAGGAAGAATTGAGTGAGAACCAACCAACAATTGGTCTGAAACTATGGTGACATTACTAGTCATGCCAGTAAAATGGTTTAAAGGTATCGTATAGGTAACAAATGCCTCAAGAATTTGTGATGCCATAGGTTTATCAGGACTCGCTCCTAGTTTGTCGTAAAGATTGCATACTATAGAAGGGGAAGAGCTAGGATTAAAAATTCCAGTAGTGTGAGTCGGGGTTCTAAAGGATTCACTTTGAAAAAGTGGATCATCTACTCCAGATCATGCATTAGGTCCACTAGGTACTTCAGTATTGTCAAAAAAACAAATTCTCTCAATGAGTTCATTCGGAGAAAATGTGTGTCTTGTATGGTACTCAATAACGGATTTGGGGGACGTCATGATGCCTCTAAAGAATATGAAACAATTCGAAATCCCTCTAAAGAATGTGTAATTCCAACCTCAGAAGTTACATCGTTATTGACTTCTCCCTCGGGAGATCCTTCTGGTGAGTTAGGAAGAAAAGGGAGGTAACCTTCCAGATCTTCCAGGGGTAGTCCTTGCATCCTACATGAATGGCGAGGGCCAATGTTGGTTGAACCAAATAAAGAATGAAAACAATCTATGGCCAACTAGAGAAACAAACAACACTCACTAATAAAATCTAGAAATCAAACCAAGAAAACAAACCTTCTTATTTTGAAGTCACTAGTTAATGATGAAATCCAACGTTGTGAAATCAAGACAAGAAAGGGCTGGGATAAATCGGGTGGAAAAGTTACGTTGATGACATGTTTAATAGACTTACACCCTGGTGCAAGCTCCCACACATAATCGTGGGTATACCCTCCAAGGAGCCCGAGTGAGTTTGGCCAACATCGATTCCAGGTACCGTGAAGATTTTCCCCTCCATAATCACCTCGTGTAAAGACCCTAAAGAGATAGGATACTAAGTTTACCAACTACAACAATGATTCCTGGGGAAACAAACGACAGTCCAATCCACGCGCAAAGGCAAGGTATCTAGCCCGAAATCAACTCGAGAGGCTCCCACACATAATAATGGGTATACCTTCAAGTGACCCCCAATAATACGTGCAATCTCTACACTAAGACCAACAAAGCAGGGTGAGTAACTCTGTCGGTCCTAATGTGACCTCATGATTGACCCTTGTGTTAGAAGGGCTTCCCGGGACAAAATGTAGCAATTGGATTTGAACTCTCCCTATCACAAGATACTATTGTGTGTTTTTATGCTTTGGAGAGTGTGCCTTACAACCTATTCCAAAGTGCTATCCTAGCTAATGTTGGTGAAGAGAATTTCTAGAAAATAAAAGTTACTAATAAATTTTATAATTACGTTGTGTTTTAGGAGATGTTGTTTACTCAAAAGGGAGACATGAATGAAACTGATGATGTTGTGACCTTGACCCAATAAAATGCAAGAAGAGATGAATATGCAATCTTTCAATTCAATGAAATCTAATTACAGTAGGGAGAAGGTATTTCTTTTGAAGTACAAAATCTACAAAATACAATTTCTCAATTCTTGAATGAACAAAATTCCAAACAATCATGAACTACAAAATTTTCCAAATTCTCTCTTAATCAAGAATTTTGAATGCAATAATTTTCTTATGGAATATTACTAAAAAGAATAAATGAGTTTAGTTCTTCCTTTCCTAAGTCAAATCAGATATTTAATGGCGAAAGGAAAGAGCAATCCAATAAAATTAACACTCTCTCAACACAATTCCTAAATCAAACTTGTAATGTAGAAAAAAATGAAAAAGATAAGAAATTCTTTTGTCAAATGCAAACAAAAATGTCTTTCAATCAAAAAACAATCTGGAAAGTAAAATCAATCCAAAAATTCAAATAAATCAAAGACCCTTTGTCAAACAAACACTCAGATCAAGATCCAAAGATTATATCCTTGTGACAAAGATCAAAAGAAAAAACCTGAAAAATTTACAAAGAAAGACTTTCAATCATTGAAAACCAATCAAATTAAAGCTTTAAACTCATAAATCAATCAAACATTGGTATCAGAAGTTCATCCTAGGAAATTGAGGCAAAATTGGGTGAAAAAAGACAAATTGACTCACTCCAACAAATCCTACAAGAATCATCACAAGCTGACAGTGGGGCACAGTGCAGCGAGCTAAGGTCATCGCGGGCTACCAATAGGACACAATGTGACGTTGACACATTGAATTTCACAAGTAGGATGCGACGTCTGAGGGTCGTCACAGGCTGTGTATGTGGTACACTGCGACAATCTCTGTAACTAAGGAAAAAATGGGAGAAAGGAAAAAAATCTAACTGAACTTTCAAACCCAAGGAGTCCAGATGGTTCACCCACAGACTCGGAGAATGAATTCAACCAAAACAAGATAGGCTAAAAGCAAAGAAGAATAAAAAAACCAAAAGGAATTCGTGTCCCCAGTATGGTCGCCAATTTTTTTATCGGATTAATAAGTAAATGCGGAAATAAACAGATCTCCCTAGATCCACAAAGAACGAGAAAAAAACAGAACATAATATAA
>SNQJ01S0001152.1:498393-535052 GCA_010110895.2 Picea sitchensis | reverse complement strand
TTTCTCTCATTTCCATGAAATCCTTTCTAAGATCTTCATCTTCTGTAGGAATATGTTCATGACTCTCTTCATGAGCCATACTTGGTGAATGCCTCCTTGAAGCTTGAGGTGATGATATAATCTTTCTTCTTGAAGGATGATAACTTGGCTCTACAAGTTGACCTTCTCCTCTTTTGAGTTTCAACCTTGTGAGCATCAGAAAACAAAACACTTGCAAATAATCAAGCCTTCAAAAACCTATGTTCTGATACCAACTTGATCTGAAAATGATAAAGACTTGTATTCTTGAAAATATTTGCAAGTTTTAATTCAATTTTTCTTATGCAAATGGATCAATTTTGCAAACACAACTTTTATATAAATTACACATTCAAGATGCATATAATCAACAACAAATAATAGTGAACAGAAAACACATAACACAACAAATGATAAAGGAGTTCACCCCTCTCTTGGGCTACATCTCCTGGTCCAACTTCCAATGAATCTTTTGTATTATTTTCTCAAAGTGCTAAAATATGTGCTTTATAATTCTCAAAATTCCAAATAGATGGCTCCAATGGCTTCAGAACGTCCAACCTAGCTGGGCTTTTTCAGCACCTCATTTGGCCAAAACTTGAAGAAGATAGGATTCCTGGAAGTTTCCTTTCAAACTTGTCTCTGGATCGCCAAAATGCACCTCTACCTCCTCAACCTAGCCCCGACGCGCATATTTGTGTTAAAACCTAGCACCGGGCGCAACCGCAAAACAGTGTGAATTGTAGGACAGTTAGGGCGCACCTAGCCCCTAACCACCAAAACCGTGGACATATGGGTCACCATGTGACCGCGTGCACAAACAAAAAGGGGCCAAGGTTTTAGAACATATGGTAAAAGGGTCGGAATGCGTGCGCGTCAGTGGTTACATGGCATATATATATGACCGGGGGCCGGTGTTTAGCCCCGGCCCGGACCGTGCCCCATTTCAAAACATTTGCAATTCAAATAAATTTTATAACATATATATGTTAAGAACCATAGGTGGGCACGCCGGTTGGGTGGCCCTTCCTAAAGCTCTTCCCCTTGCCAGGAGGTCGTGGGGTTGAGTCCTGCCAACTACATAAGTTTTAAACCACTTTCTAGGTGACACGTGGTAGCCATTGATTGGGCCATGTGTCACCATTCCATTCGCCACAAACATGCCACGTGTCGGACGCCAATTCATCCACATGACTTCCAACCAACACCTGCCATGTGTCGTACATACCTTCCACGTGTCATATGGCCCTGCCACATCAGCATCCATATGGACTATACAGACTGTACAGTCAGCACACATTTTTTTTATCTGTTTGACGATTTGAACAAAACGTGATATCTCTCTCATCTGATGTCAGTTTGAACCCAAATGATTTGCGTTGGGTTCGTGAAGATGAGGCCTATGCACCCGTTCGATTTGAAGTTATTCCGAGCACTTTGAATTTTGAGCAAAATTTGATCCCCTGGATCAATCGTCGTCATAATCATCATTTTCATTTTCATCTTCACCATCATATCGGCGTTGTATTCATCTTCGTCACCATGATTGTCATCATCATCATTTTCATCATCATCTCATCATCATTGTCGTCATTTTCATGGTCATCATCATCATCGTCATCATGATTTTTGCAATCCTCGTCATCACCGTCATCATCATCGTCATCATCAATGAGCTACTAAAGTTATGGGTTGGCATCACTATGCATTCATCATCATCATCATTGTCATCACCATATTCAACATTTTCATCATCCAACTCTTCATCCTCCTCATCATCATCATCAACATCATTTTCATTGTCATCGTCATCGTCATCATCATCATTGTCATTATCAGGGGCCAAGTGGACATTTGTGGCATGTGAATTTGTATTGTGTTGACACATGGACATCTTTCACGAATGATTGGAAAACTTGTGTTTCCAACCATCTTATTGAAGTTGAAGGTATTCTAGTTTTTAGACATGTTGATGATGTACATTTTTCTTTGCAAGTATTTGGGCCAAGTTGATGAGTCATAATATTATCATCTATAATCCATCCTTTTTATATGTATTATTGTTATCACCATCACCTAGTAGCTTGAGTTACCTAAAAATTTCTTTGAATACTCTTATTTTATCGGCCAAGATAGATATTGTTGACATATGTTTATTTAAATAAATGCATTGGCTTATTTTCAAGAGTATGATGAATACAAGGGTATCTTAGTTATTTTAGTTGATTATGATTGATTGAAACTATGAAAATTGACCTTTTATTGGTTGTTTAAGGTTTATTGTAGAACATGGATTTACAAATCTTGAGGTTAGTTCCATGACCCAAGAGAGTTTTGACCCTCTATAAATGCTTCACCTTCAAAGCTCCAATAATTATTCAATTAGGAAACAAAAGGGAGTAAATCAAGGGATCATGTCACCCCTCATGAAGGTGACTAAACTAGGTTTCTAGCTTAAGGAGACAATGATTTAATCCATGAGCAATTAAAACCATGAAAATTCAACCATGTTTTGAACTAGAACTAGATATAGGAGGCAAGAATAAGTATCTAGACTCTGTTGTGCTAGGTAGAAGACTAAACTACATAGAAAACACCTATAATCAAGGATATAATTGATGGAGTTAGTTAGATATTCTTAATGAAATTCCAATATTTATATGACTTAGAATATAAGAACTTAGTTCCCAGTTGTATTTTTATGTTCATTCCCTTGTCGGATACTCGTTCAATCTATCTTAAGGAATAAAGTTTCAACATTGTTCTAATCTATGTAAATTGTAAATATCTAGTTTCAACATTGTTTAATATAGTACTCTAAATTTGATACATTTTATTTTATGTCCATTCCTTTCAATTACATTAATCAATGGTGTGGGTTGTAATCCTTGTGAGGCTTCATGAGTGTTGAGAAAAAAAATGGATCACCTAGATTTCCCGCTCTTGGAATAATAATAAAAAAATCATATCAGAAGACGTAAATTTTAAAAATATTTTAATTTCATAGAATATCTCTCAGTCTTAGCTTCGTCACACATTTTACAGATTAAAAATTTGAGTCTGTATGCTCAATATATCTAGGTTTTTGTTCAATCGCCCAGAGAGTGTTTTTCCATGTGCAACACAGTTAATTTTTATCGGAAATAAGATTTTATTGGAACCTCGATTAGATTCTTGGAACCAAAATTATTTTCATTTTATTGGTTCTTCATGCCATACTTAGTCTCATATTCTTTGCGGGATCACTCACCCAATTTCCCTTAGTCATATTCCATGTTTTGTTGCGGACCTCCTAACCCTTTCTCCATACATCTCTAGGTATGCAAATCCGCAGTCCTGCATTCTATGGAATGACCCTCTCAGTTCTGTAACCCTCATATTGGCCTTGTCCCATACTTAGCATATTTTTGTTTTATTTTTCCACTTAGTTCATTTTCATAATACCCACCGCTTATTCATTTTCATACTTCATTTCCACAATATTTCCATAATTCATTTTCATTTACCATTTACCATTTACCATTTTACATTTCCATTTCCATTTCCATTTTCCATTTTCCATTTACCATTTTTCTTTTCATATTTCCTTTTTTTCTGTTTCCATTTTCCATTTTCTATATTTTCACAATTTATATGTTCATTTCCATAATTCATTTCCATTTTCTAGTTCATTCTGGTAATTCATTTACCTTTTATTTTTTCCATTTGTCCATTATTCGTTTCCCATATTTCATATTTAATTTCCATTTTCTTATTTTCATGTACCATATTTCACATAATTCCATTATATACTTCCCGAAGAGTTATCATATTTTACTCTTCCAACACTTAGCCAAATTCAAGCAATACGGATGTGAAGCTACATACCATCCCTCAATTCTTTCTTGGGTCTCCAGGTCCGCGGGTTTGCAGGTCCGAAATCACTTTTTCAACACTTAGTCATTTTCTTGAAAATGTGGATACGTAGCTACATACCATCCCTCAACTCTTTCTTGGGTCTCCAACTTCGCAAGTCCATGGGTCCACATTCACTTTTCACTTATTTTCATACTTAGCAATATTTCTTCCCATACTTAGTCATTTTTACCATTTTTATCCTCTCACCTACCTCCTTTACCTCCGCATTCTAGTAACTCCACAAACCCTACATTTAATTTTTTAATATTATTTATTATCCTATGTTTCTTCCCCCTTTTCATGGACCTACCATACTGGTACATGTGACGGTGACATGGACATATCCTCAAATGACATGTGGCAGTGAGCTGGATGAATACCATAATGACATGCGGCGATGAGATGGACCAACCCATGGGTGAAACATGGTGATAACATGAGAACTAACCTGTTCAAAATTTTATTATTTCATGAATTTTTCCTAATGCACGAAAGCTACATTGAAGTCTCTATAATCTTCTTTGTTCCACATGAGTACTATGGTAAAATTTTCATTATAAAAATTTAAAAACTATTGACCACAATGCATCTAGGATATCATTTTAAAGGAAAAAGTTGAAATTTTAATGGAGTGGAAGAAATTAGATCAAGGGATAAGATTAATGCATGAGTTAGATGAACGATTGTTGAGCGATGAATTTATCGAAGCCATAACTCAATATTTGGGTGTCTGTTTGGGGAAAACTTTACCTCATTGGAAAGGTAATTCGATGAGGAAGATGATGGAATAGGTTTAAAGAGGAGAAATTGGCCATAAAACTCCCAAAAATTTGAAATAATAGTCAGCTATTTTTTTCATGGTTTGATGAGAGCTCTGTTTGGAACCTCAACTTCCCAAACTTATAAATTAACATCTAGAACTATGAATCATGATCAGGAAGACTCATTGGAAATATGAGACAATGAATATTACTTCTAGAGTGGGTTACATGGCTAAGAAATCAATTGTCATGTTCAAGGAATTAAAATATAGTCCCACTTTTGTTTAAGGAAGTTAGCTTCAAGTTTTGGAATTGAAAATTTATTAAATGTTTTTTATTAAAGGAATAAGTGGGCCCTACTTGGAGGCACAAATTTCAATGAAATAAATTTATTAATGAGAATCCAATCAAGAATTAACTAAAAGTGATTTACCCCAAAAGGAATAATGGAAATTTCTAGAAAGGAAAACCCTAACTACTTCAAGAACATGAACGCAGATTTTAAAAAGACAAGAGAAGGCATTAGCAAAGGTTGGAAGTCATAGGTTTCTACAATGGTGAAGATTATGCAAGAAGAAAAGTTATATCTCTCCAAGATTCATTGTATTGGCCCGCTAAATCTTGTATATATACATATTCTTCTTTTTTGTGTATTTCCATCAAATCTTCCATGAATGTAATAAGTATAGGAAGATTTGGTTATGAGCAGTTGTTTCTTTGAAATCTTCAAACATCTTGTAACATTTCAGGTCCAGAGGAGAAATATCCCTCCTTGTTAAAAGGCAATTTCTATTCCATTCAGTGTATTAGTTGTCATTGAGACTTTGTATAGGTTTGTTCATCTCTCTCGTGTTTCTGATATTATTAAACTTGTCATATTTCGGATATTGTTATAAATTTATTATATAGAGAACTACTTGGGGCACTACATTAGTGATTTATCTTACTTGAGTTGAATGCATGTAATTTCGAATGTGTTTCCTATCAAAATATGTTTGAGTTGTAATGAAGTTATTATTTAAATTTCTTTGAAGACCTTTTTTTTCTTCATCTTTCAAAAGCAATAGTAGATTATGAGTTCAGTTTATCTTACAAGAAAGAAAGAATGCCAGTTGAATGGAGACTCCAAAACCTGGTGGACACAAATCTTTGTTGGCACACTTTATCTTTTATTTTCTTTAAATTATCTGATGTATATTTGTATAACTGTATATAAGGGTTGTACATTTGTATATATAATATTTCTTGGAATATATCTCATTGTGTTCTCTTTAGCATTCACCCTTTAAATTCATTGCAAAACCATACAAATAATCTTCCAATATTTCAACCAAATAGGAGTACCACCTCTCTAAAAATGCAAGGGGGTTCATATCCTTGTGAGGTTGACCTTAAGACCATAAAACAATCTTTTGTATCAACAATGAGTATGAGGGTTGTTTCTCTCATTAATTTTACAAGTTGAATATTTGAATGATAAATATTCATTTCTATCAACTCTCCCCATTTCATAGACACTAGTATCCATCACATATGACTTCAAACAAACTGCAAGAACAGATGGAAATCAAAACCTAGCATATGTGGAATGGATTTAGGGTAGATTATAATTGGAGACCCATACTTGATTATTTGTTTTACTACAACATTACAAGCTAGGACATTCGGCATTGTTAAACACCTATTTCTCAACATATTACATATATTATATTGTGAGAAAAACAACGGAACAACACAATATATGAAACCACAAAACCAAAATAATACCTTTATTGATAGGAAACAATGTTCACTTGTCTCTTTGAGAGGGAAAACTCCAACAAATCAACATTCTATTACAATAATTCTCAAGACAAAACTTCTCATGACTCCTACTCTTATTTATACTAATTATATATTCTAAAGATCATTCTAGAGGAAGATACTTCTAGAAGTGGAATCTTCTATTAGGTCTTCTTACATTGACTTATTCAAATTTATTAAATAGGCCTTATTAACTAATGTTGTCCTTTATTACATGGAAATATATTATTCTATATACGTGATGGATTAGGGTGGTTAGGTCCCTAACATGTCACCCGCCTTGAAAAAGATCCTTTTCCTCAAGGCTTGAGATGAGGAAATTGTTGCAGAATGGTAGTCGGCTCCCAAGTGGCATCTTCCGGAGTTGTATCTTTCCATTGCACTAACACTTCATTGATGGTGTGTTGACGGAGACATCACTCACATTGGTACAAGACTACTTGTGGCTGCAACCAATTGGAACCTTCTTCATCCAACTTAGGGAGACTAGTTTGAGTTTGGAACTTAGTACCAATCACCTTTTATAAGCATGAGACATGAAAAATAGGATGGAGCTTAGAGTGACTGGGAAAATATAACTGGTAATCCACCTTCCCCACTCGCTTAAGAATTGTATAAGGACCATAAAATTTGGGAGAAAACTTCTCACAATGGTATGTTTTGAGTGAAGTATGCTTATAGGGTTGCAAATGAAGAAACGCTTAGTCCCCTTCAACAAATTGTCATTTGGAACGACTGTGATCTACTTGTTTCTTCATGCAATTATGATCCATGTCCAAACTGGTTTTTAGGGCGTGGAGAATGGCTTCACGAACTACAACATTGTTGTCAACCTCTTGAACCTTCGATACACCTAGCATGTAGGAGAGAATTGATTGTGTCTTTTTTCCATAGACTGCTTCAAAAGGAGTCATGCGAGTAGTTTTATGGTAAGATGTGTTGTACCACCATTTAGTGAGGGGTAACCACTGATTCCACTGATTATGTCGTTCATATGAAAAACATTGCAAATAGGTTTCCAAACACTTGTTGACAACTTCAATTTGGCCATCAGTCTGGGGATGATAGGTAGTGTTGAGATGCAATTTTGTGCCTTGGAGATGGAACAACTCTTACCAAAAATTGCTGGTAAAAGTGGGATCTCAGTCAAATACAATAGAATGAGGCATGCCATGAATATTGAAGATATTATCCATGAAAATATGAGCCATTGTGGATGTTGTGAATGGGTTTTGAAGAGCACATAAATGAGCATATTTGGAAATATGATCAACTACCACCATGATGATTGATTTATTGCATGATTTAGGTAAGCCAACAATGAATTCCATAGAAATATCCTGCCAAATAACCGACGGAATCGGTAGTGGTTGGAGTGTTCCCATGGTATTGACTATTTTTCCCTTATTATGTTGACAAACATCACATTCAGCCACAAAGTTGTGGACGTCATGTTTCATACCATCCCAGAAAAAATAGCATTTGACCCTTTCATATGTTTTGGTGAACCCTGAATGCTCGACTGTGGGGGAAGTATGAACCTCCGAAAGCACCTGATATTTAATTTATGACTATTTGTTGAGATATATACATCCTTTGTAGTGAATCTCGTTATTGTTCCAAGAGTACCCAGGAGAAATTAGAGAATTGGATCGCAACTGTTGGGTAAGGCCAGAAATTGTGGGGTCTTGCAACCATTCTCGATGAGCATCTTGGAGCCAATATAGTATAATGAAGGAGAAAGAAAAAAGGGATTATTCATCGTCATACTTCTGGGAAAGAGCATCAACAACCACATTTTATTTTTCCTTCTTGTAAATTATCTCATAATCATATCCAAATAGCTTGGTGACCCATTTTTGTTGCTCTGGGGAGGAAATTCATTGTTCGAGAAAATGATTGAGGCTCTGATGATCAGTTTTAATTTAGAAGCATTGGCCCAATAGATAAGGACACTATAGATCCACACCATGTAGAATAGACAACATTTTATTTTCATAGTTTGATTGACCCAAATGGCACTCTTAAATTTGTTTGTTGGTGAAGGCCATCGATCATCCTTCTTGCATGATAATTGCACCAATTATTTTCCCGAACGCATCACATTCCAGGAAAAAAGTATTTTTGAAGTTGGGAATGGATAGGACAGGAGTTGTGCACATAGCCTCTTTCAAAGCATGGAAGCCTTGATCAGTTGTAGGAGTCCAATTAAAAGAATTATTTTTAAGGAGAGTAGTGAGAGGTGCTACAATTTTTCCATAGTTCTTAACAAATTTGTGATAATAGTCAGTTAAACCCAGAAAACCACGCAAAATCTAGAGAGTTTTGGGGTGATTCCAATCCTGCATGGCTTTAATTTTATTAGGATCCACCCTGACACCATCCTTTCCAAAAATATGACCCAAATACTCCACTTCTGAAGCTCCAAAGGCACATTTAGATTGTTTGAGGAAAATTTGGTGCTGAGAAAGGAGATGGAGAACTTGATCGACATGGGAAATATGGATTGTCCATGTTTTACTATAGATGAGAATATCATCAAAGAAAACTAAGACAAAATGATGGAGAAAAGGACAGAAGACATGATTCATGAGAGTTTGGAAATTGGAGGGGGAATTGCACAAGAAAAATGGCATAACCAAGAACTCAAAGTGGCCCTCATGAGTTTGAAAGGTCATCTTGGGACTTTCAACCTCTTTCATAGTATCTGGTGGTAACCAGAACGAAGATCAAGTTTAGTAAAGTAGTGAGAACCACTTAATTCATCCAATAGATCATCAATGATAGGAATGGGAAACTTGTATTTGATGGTGAGTTTGTTGAGAGAACAAAAGTCAGGACACATGTGCCACGTGCCTTGTTTCTTGAGGACCATGACCATAGGAGAATAATAGGGGATGGTACTATGGTGGATGACACTTGTGTCGAGCAATTCTTGAACAATTTTATTAATTTCATTCTTCTAGGCAAATGTATGAAGAAATAGGCGGACATTGGGAGGAAGAATACCTAGAACTAGAGGAATGGAATGATAATGAACATCGCAAGAAGAGGGGAGGCCATGGGGAGTAGAAAAAATAATGTGTTGTTTGGAAAGTATATATTGGAGGTCAAGATGCATAGATGGTGTCTCAACTAATTGAATGGAATTGAGTTGGGAAATAATTTCGGAATGGCATTTTTTGAGGATCTTTTCCATTCGATGGGAACTGATGATCTCAAGGGACCTTGTTGTGATTCCTTGGAACTTATATTGTTGGATTTCATGATGAAATTGCATGGTCAATTCCTTGAAATCCATGAGTATGGTACCGAGAGTGTGTAACCATTATGCACCTAACACAATGTCACAACCACCCATGTTGATAGTGAACATATGATATTTCAAGTTGTACTGATATTTCAAGTTGTACTGGCCAATTTGGAAATGCACATTTTCACAATGCCCCCCACATTTCATGGAACCTCCATTGGAAATCATGATTTGAAAAATGTTGATTGCATGGATATAGCATCTTTCTTGAGAAATGCATCGATAAATGAAATTATGAGTGTTACCACTATCAATTAGGATGATGACCTTATAGTTTTTAATGTATCCAATTAGCTTGAGGGTTTGGGGAGTAGAGAAGTCAATGAGGGAATTCAAGGAAATGACCAATTCAAATTCTAGTGGATTGGATGGTGGAGTGATAGGATTTGGCTACAGTAGCTCGGTTTCATGAGAAGCCTCAATATCGTCTTCAGAAACATCCTCATATATGGCCATGAACATCTTATGTTCCTTACACTTGTGCCCCGGAAAGTATTTTTCATCACAATTATAGAAAAGACCTTTGAGTTGGCATTCAAACATTTCTTCCCGGGTTAATTTTTGGATCTTGAAAGGGGTGGGATGAGGAGCAGGAATGGTAGAGTGAGGGCTCGGAGGGAAAGAAGGTTTGTGGTGTTGGGAAAAAATAACCTAGTGGGATTCCTTAGCACGTTGAGTAGCTTCCAACCAAGTCTAGGGGATATTCATGAGGACTTGGGCTCAGATGTCATCCTTGAGGCCACTAATAAGGAATTATTGAAAAACAGTATCATACATGCCCTCTATTATGAAAGCTAATTGCTCAAATGTATCAATAAACTCTTCCATTGTACCTGATTGTTTGAATTTGGTCAGACGGCCCAAGGATGTGTATCAGTGTCAAAGTGGTCATAAAGTTTAGCCACAAATTGGGTCCAAGCCGCATATGATTGGCATGATTTTTTATGCCATTTCCACCATTTCCAATGTTTAGTGTCCAAATAGAGGACACCATAACGAATTTTTTCCAAGTCATCAGTGATGCCATGCAAGGATAAGTAGTGTTCCATTTGAATGACCCAACCAGTGGGATTTGAGGCATAAAATTTGTTCACCTCCACTCATGGAAGACACAGATCACAATGAAAATGGTTGTACTAAAACTGTTGGGAATTGGAGGAAGTGGTACCTTCGAGGTTAGAAGTTTGGGCAAATGAGGAAGGGATTCTAGAAATGGGTAGTTTTTCCAGGACCTTGGCAGAAAATGAGTCAAGCTAATACTTAATTTGGGAGTCAAGTTGGTTGGAAAGGTGGGAATTGATGTCCTTCTTCAATTCCTCTTTCAAGTGGTCCATTTTGGACTCAATGTGGGTAGCTATGCAATTTTCAAGTTCTTGGTTGAGAGTTTTTTCCATGGTGAGGGGAAAACACGGGAAGGGGTGGGAAAGAAAGGTAGGTGAAAAGGGTAGGTGGGTCCATGGGAAAAAAACGGATAAGAAATGATAGGTATCATTGTGATCAAGACTAAAAGAGGATTCTAATGGCATATATCCCAAGTAGGGGTGTTGGAAGGGGGTCAAGACCACAGGAAAAAAAGGATAAAAAACGATAGGTACCACTACGATCATGATGAAAAGAGGAGTCTAATGGGATATGTCTCAAATAAGGGTGTGGGTAGGCCCCATAATTTTTTTTATTTCTTTTAATCCTGCAGAGTTATAATCTTATTTGAATAATATTGCAGTGTCGGAATGCCAAAATTATTAATAGGAAAAAAACAGTGTCGAAATGCCCAAATTATGAATAGGAGATATCTTGTATATTCCTTTTCGTTGTTGTTTGAGTCCCTAGGGTTAGGAGTTTTTTTTGCAGGGTTTCTACAGACAAGGGTTTTCCTTGTGCTATATCTCTTTGATATACGTGCGAGGCCCAACATTAGTACTCGGCCCAATATCTCAAAGAACCAACTAAGGAGGCTAGATCGTGCCCTTAGTCGTACTACCCGACTACCCAAGTATTAGAGAGTATATTCTCGAGTGTTGTTTTTGGTGGCACTATAGCGGTCAAGTGGACGATTGATTTATCTACGTAGGGCTTTAGGATATCTAGGTTAATTTGTATATAGGTGTTGTCTGATGCACTACCACTCGAAGGGGTACCAACATGGGTTACAAGGGTGGCCAAAAATGTGTGCTTAAGTACCACTTGTATTTCCTACATGTATGCTTCCTTGACCACAGATTTATGCGTTGAATGGCATATCTCTATAGCTTTAAGACGTCAGAATATGTCTCTACTCTGGAAAAAAAAATAACGCATAATTTTCTGCCAAGGAAAGTGCTCTAATACCACTTGTAAGGCACCATATCTATTATAATAGCCGAAAAAATAAATATTGCAGAGAATAATAGTGGAACAACACAATATATGAAACCATAGCACCAAAATAATACCTTTATTGATAGAAAAAATTGTTCACTTTCCTCTTCGAGGGGGAAACCTCCAACAAAGCAACGCTCTATTAAAATAATTCTCAAGACAAAACTTCTCATGACTCCTACTCTTATTTATACTAATTCTATCTTCTAAAGATCATTCTAGAGGAAGATCCTTCTAAAAGTGGAACCTTTTATTAGGTCTTATTACGTTGACTTATTCAAAATTATTAAATAGGTCTTATTAACTAATGTCGGCCTTTATTATATGGAAATACAGTATTCTATATACGTGAGGGGTTAGGAAGGTTATGTCCCTAACATATATATTATATAATATATGTTATGTGTGTATATATATATATAACATAATTCCCATACTAAAATAAATAAATAAAACAATTTAGTGTTTATTGAGACCTATGTGCAAGGAGATATTCATTGCAGATAAAATAAAGGCCTACAAGGAGATACATCATTGTGTGGAGGGTAAGCAAATCAATACTACGCATGAAACCAAGGGAAAGGTCTAGATAGAAAACTGCAAGGGAAAGGAAATAGAGACCTATGAGGGAAAGGAGATAAACTACAATGACAAGGAGATACAGACCTAGGGAAAGGAGATAAAATGGTGAGTACTCCTAGATTGAATCTAGTAATAATTATCATCCCATTTTGGAAAATTTTCATTAATATTCATAATAATCTCTTAAATATCACTTAGAGGAGACTTGAAATGAAGAGTTGAACTTCTATTTGGAGTTAGGGTTTCAACCCCATTGGTTAGCATGCCCACATTCTCACAATCGATGTCATGGAAGATCTTAGAGTCTTAAATGTTAATCGTGTTTTGGATTGGAGGACCGAGTTATTTGCAATTAAATTATACTATTTCAGATTCCTTTAGATGTCTAACAAAAAATTCCTCAATAATACATTCAATTTAGCCGAAGAATTTCCCCCATTTAAACACATTTATACAGTTTGAACAAGATAGTTAAGCATAGTGATTACCCTTTATTCTATATAACTAAGAATGAGTTAGAGATTACCATTACTTTACATTATAGGCTCATGTGTTAGTAATACTATGGTAATTGCAGTACCTATGTTCTTGATAAGGTGTTGATGCTAAAGCCTTGGATTTATATTGTAATACATGTATAGCTCATATTTTAAGTATGTGTATTTACCTATATTATGTTAGATCTATAAGCATAAGTAAGCCATTCCATATTAGAGATAATGTAAGCTTATTCATTAGTTAGAATACAGTACTTTATTCAAAGTTATTACTAGATTATGACCATGTATTAGTCTAATGGGTTTGGTTCATATACCTTTACCATTAGTACACAACATAATTGGAATAATGAAGTTGAATCAATTATGAAAGTAAGCTTAACCTTGTTGAAACTTATGACTAGAGATTGGTGTATTTAATGGGTTTAGTTCAATATGCTTACACCTAGTATACTCATTAAGAAAGAGGTTTCATGTCCTTGTTTATTAATCTATACAAGCTTATAAGATAGATTCAATGTCATTAGTTCAAGCATAGTGATATCAATACTTAATAGTAATCACCAATATGTACAGTGTTGAATCCATTGTATTTATGGAAATAACTATGATTTGTTTAATGTTTGAATTAGGTTAAGGTTATCATATTTACCCTAATCACTCTTATTCAACCAAATTGTTCTCATAAGATATAGTGATACTAGTATGTTTCAACCAAAATCATTGCTCATATCAAACACGTATTCTCCATATAGCAATGATATCATTACATATTAGTACTAATTCCATTGTGATGATTACACACACTGTTTACATATATTGTATTGCTAGTTGTTTGTATTTTCATAATGATTGAGTACCACTAATCACCACTACTATGATATTGATTTCTATAAAATAGTTTTTACATGATACACTATTTTTCCCTATGAACCTTATTTGATTACATAGAATGCGTGCTTAGTTTTTCCTATGATATTGGAACTAATATCCCCTATTATTGATCTGATGGTATTGTATTTACATAATAAGTATGGAATTCAATGTGTATTGTACCCAGTTCTATGATATCATTTATTCCCATAGTCAAGACGATATCTAAGACTGATACTCGGTCATTGTTGTATATATTAGTATTATTCACTATAAATGAATGAGATTACTAGTCTATCTGTACCATGTTTGTTCACTAGTTGCTAGGGATTCACCGATGAAAGGTAAGCTAGAATAAGGAGAAGCATATCGAATCCTAGTAGTACAAAGATATATGGGAAACATACTAGTCAATGTAATGATTACAGATATTGTTAAGCTTATAATAGTGTTCAACTGAGTAGTATAACACAAGTCATTAGCTTGATGAACATGCTTACTATAGCTATAGTTTACAGAGAATCACAACATATGGGAACAATTATATCTTATGCTTATGTTAAATATTAGTATGCATAACTCTTATACCACCCTTTATATGAAACAGTAATGCTTATCATGTATGTATAATCAATGCTATTGTGTTACCTTGTTACAGTTGATGATTAGTGTGTCATGTGTTATGGAATTGAACCATAGTTAATCTGATCTTTATGTCATGTGTTATGATAAGATAATATTGTTGTATCTATCATATCATATATAAGTAATGCACTTGTATAATTTGTTTCATAACCATTACAACTCCAACTAAGCAACTTAGATATTATTAGGGTAATTATGTATGATTAAACCAGTAGTGTTATGCTTGTACTATTAGTAATATATAGTACCCGTAATTGTGACTCAATCTACTATGTTCCCCTATTCAACTAGTAATCCATTAGTGGTATTCTAATCATGACCATTTATGTTTGTCAAACCGTGTTGATTTCTTATAAGCTATAGGGTAAGTAACTACCTAATCGCTAAATTGATATGTAACCCTTGTTCAAACCTATGCTTTGATCTCGTACAAGATGATTTATAAGTAAACACAAAATATGGAGAGCACAATTATTGCCATTATATCTATAACAATGAGATGTAACTGAGTTGATCTCTTGCTTTCACCCTTGTTATGTACTAGTTAAAGTGATCAAACACACTTGTTCTCTAAGCAATTATGTAAGCGTATTCCTATAACTAATAGTGATAGTTTATCAGATACTAATACCATACTAGCTAATATGGGAATCATAGTACTTCTTTACATGAGTATGGATGTCATAAGATTTAAGTGATCTTATTTATAAAACCATGGAGAGATATGTCTGTATTCATAGTAATCAATACTAGAAGAGCTAGTGATATCGGCTTATGTGATTTGGTACATAGTAATTACCATAATTAATAACATACCTACTTGGGTGATATGAGCTATGTACTCTTAATAAAGTTGATACCACATGTATTCATAATCAACCATAGCTTACAATAGGCTATAACTAACATAAGTAAGAAGGTAAATACAAATGATATTTACGTCATAACAGTAATCAACATGAATCTCATACTAGCTATGATAGAAACATAGTAGTAATTCAATATATAGAATCAACATGGAGGTTACTTAATACTAAAGAATGATGAGGTTCCATACTAGAATGAGTGTATCAGAGTGATAGTGCTTACATTAGCCATACTAGCTCATTGAACTTGTATCTCTATGCAGGTCTTAGTGTTTACAGGTAAGTGCATTCTCTATATACAACACTTATGTATTCTTCGTATTCAACATATGGAAATGGTAGTGCATTAACAATAAGGATGGAATTAGAGTTGTATAATGATTCCTAATTAGTTATAGATATAAGGTATACTCGTGATGCTTAATGTTACATTAATATGAGACGTTGCAGATATGATAGCTATTACACGTATACATAAGTTGTGTGTTTATCATAATAGAAACGTTTAAACAAAGTAATGGACTTAATTTACCATTACATTAGGTATAGGAACATCAGTGAAAAGTAGGAAATGCTTATCAATATTACATACATCTTTGTATTACTGATATAATTGTAGTTATGATACAAAGCAGAACATTAATCATTGCAATACCACCTATATTTACATAATCAAGCTAAAGTGGCAGTTAAGCTTCATAGTAATACATGATACTCGTAACCAATACTAGATGTTTATATTAGTTTAACTTATCATCTTGTTAGCGTATAATCACCTTTCAATGAGAGTACTACTCCTGATCAAGTAGAATGACAGATAAGCTCGTACGTACCTTATATACCAGTCTTGTTACCACTTATAGTAGTGATATTCCAATAATAATTGTAATTAATAGAACATATGTAATGATGTATACTTTGATTAGTGAAAAATCCATACTACTTACACATATCACATAAATATGGAAACATCTATGTCCAATATTCACTTACATACAAACTTATTCCCTAAAGAAGCATGTTGGAACTTATGTCAAACTAGTGAGAATAGTAAGCATAACATAGTAGTTAAGCTTAAGCTAATCATTAGGGATAAGTGATTCCATATCAAACATGGTTAGAGATAACACCATTAGTACGAGTGTATGTGTTTCTCTATAATGTATGTAAAAACAATGACATCTATTACTATGATATTGATTATAGATTGGGATAGAAGCTTCACTAAGGACGTAATTCCATTGCTTCTATATTATGGATATAAGGTAGATACTAGTATGATTACTAAGTTGCTTAACATTGTTTATTGTTTCCATATGCCTTGTGTTCCCAATATATATGGTATCCAAGCTATCATAGATGGTCCTAAACACCTCATCTAAAAACTTCCTTACCAAGAAGATCCTATGTGTTCCATTAGTTACATGGTATTCAATCACCTTATAATAAACATTGTATCATCACCTTTAAATACACTTGCTTCTAATCCTATGTTATACTCATATAGAAATATCCTCCTGGGAATTGATTAATGGTAGAGATAGGTAGTACTAATGTCATAGGATATGTATAGATCTCATAGGTTAGTGTGCTTAAGTTGTACTGATTTATGTACATGTAGTGGGTGTGTCTCTCTAATCAATAGACCCAGTGAACACATGAAATACACAGGGTGTTCACATTGTATCAATTTATGTACATGTGGTTATTTTGTTACCCTAATCAATAGACCCTATGAACATGTAAAATGTATGGGTGTTTACAATATCTGATATCTATAACATACACCTATCTTACTAAATATATGTGGTATCAATACATATTACTTATATTATGGAAATGAGATTGGTACTATTACTACTACTGCCTAATCTCACCATATTGTATCTCGTATGATTATGATTGAATGAAATGAATAAGGGAACATGAAAAGGCATACACATATGGAAAGGAAGTTATAAGGAACTAAATAACCAATATGAATAGGAAAGTAAAGATCATATCCTCCTAGTAATGTGATTACATTGAGCACATGGTAAATATGAGTCCTAATGTCATCATTACCTTTTGTTAGCACTAGAATTCACCTTCAGATTGCGTTGAAGGTAAGCCCAGTACCCATCATTTTATATGTCACGGTTGGTTTTAAATAGGTCAAATGGGCGCATACCCATTGATAATAACGTTCTAACTCAGAAATATGGACTAGCATGCACAAGCATTTGAGGTTTGGATTCAACTTCAGTAAGTTGGAGTAAGGGTGAATAGAGGGAAGACTTTGGTGAGGAGAGTGTAGAGGTCTGTCATGGACATCAGTTCTTCCAGTAGCCTAAGGATGAAAATCTTAAACACAATATCCTCTTGAATTCAAATCTCAAAGAAACCGATAGAAATTATAACAACACTATAATCAAACATCATCATAATACAGTTATAGCAATTCATGTGAATCAATCATTCATGAACTCTCTCAATATCAAAGGAAAATAAGATGGAGCAAGAAAAATGACTTTTATTTACCAAGATGACTCAAAAACAAATACATAACCAGAGAACCAGTGTTCTTCATAAAAATATTACAATAGCAGGGAGACTAGCTCAACCATTCCCCCCTCTAACAAAATATCAAAAAGACTCCTCTATACTTAGGAGTCACAACAATTTTCCACTGCTAGCGAAGGCATGCATGAGTCATTAAATTCAAGGCTTTACGTATGCATGTTCTCTAGTAGACTGCACATGCAATCTTCTGTCAGACGCGAGCTTCTATCAGACGCAATCGTGCTTCAGCAGGGACCAGCAAAAGAGTTGGCTTGCTGACAATCCTTTTGGATTTCCATTTAAGTGGTGAGATGAGGTTTCACCAACATTCCTCACCTTCATTAATTGAACCCTCGATATTGGGATGAGGCTTAGTGTCGAGGGGGCGACCACATGTTGCTCTCAAATTGGAAACTATATGAGCACGTGATTGCAGGGCCGTCAAAAGCAGTTTGAAATCACACCTCTTTTGGGCCCACAATCCACCGCCTTCTGCCATGTATCACTTTCTCCAAACCAAGGTTTCAATTGCAGGGCTGCTCAATAATTTTATCGATCGAGCAAGTTGTGTCCCTGTAATGAAGCATGGTTGTTGATCTAGACACAGTCTGTGATCTGGGCACACCTACTAGATTTAGGACTATTGTCAAGCTTAACCGTCCACCAACTTTAGAATTTGCCAAACTTTTCCCTAGGGGGGGGGGGACGCTACTTTTGACATTGAAAAATAATACCTCCTAGAGTGACATATTTGATGACGCGTGGCAGTCTAGATTCGGATGGTCGAGATCTACTTCGAGACTTCAGCACTTTTCATGGTGCTATACTTCATGCACTTTTGAAACTTTGAATACCCGGGGGCCGCTAATCTAATCCTCACATGGGATATCCATCGTCGCAAAACTGAGCCCACCTATTTGTAATTTAAGCCCGAAATGAGTTGCTCTGCATGCTACTCTCGGACGCTTCCTATGAAGACCACGAACTTGGATGACCTGTTTCCCTTGACAACTATATGTGATAACATTTGGCTCCATAGGGTATGGCATGCTCCCTGCGAGGTGCCAAGAACAAGTAGTTCTAGTCACCTTATGCATTGGGATATGGAGTCTATCTCAAAACACCCTACTAAGGAATACAGGGTGATAAGTAAAAAAAAAATGAAAATAAATACACATGGGCTCCACAGGAGATTATTTATGTACAGTCCTAAACTAATTGATTTTTACATGGTGCTAGGTGAAAGAAAACTTCCACCATAACCATTCAAATAGCTTCATGACTGGAACACCATTTACTATGTCAGTGATCAATAAAAGATAATGCAACCATGACAGTAGAATTGTTACATCCTTCAGCTTCTCTCCAAACGCTGAAGTTGAGATAAAGTTGGGTGGCTCCAAGATATGAAGAAAATGCCACTCCAAATACTCGCTGGAAGGCTCATAGAATGAGTGTAAAACTCCAGAAAATTTGTAACAGACAGCTCATTCTGCTCCACAACTGCTCACACGGGGTTGAATATCTCTAGTAAGTATAGGTGGGTGAACATTCGATGCAGGCTAACTGGCCCCGGGCGATGGTTTCTCACTGACAGGCTCTAGACATGAGGTAAACTACCTCTCTAGCTCTTCCTCTTCTCTTTCATGGCTCTCAAAAGGATCAGATTCACAATCATAATAAACAAGAACCATGGGAGAGCTCTGCTCTTCATCATCTTCGTTGGGATATTCATTGCAAGTTGTTCACTATTGGTCAGTATCTGAAATCACTTCTTCGCCATAAGTAGGGATGCCAAGAACATCTATTTCGAGGATCGAAATATCCTTTGCCTCTTCATAAGAGAAGCAAGCATAATCTGCCTCAAATTTTTCCATTCTTGTAGAAAGTGATTTTACCAGTTCCATCAGCTCCTTCGGGGGATGTCCCTCATCCTCACAGCTTTTGCAAGAATGAACTATGTCCCGAATACCATCTCTATACTCCTCACAATAGTTATGACAGATTAACTCAGAGAAATAATACCTTTGATAGTGCTTATTAAAATCTGCATGAAACTGCTCCAGGGAGGAGATGCTAGTAGGGGGCAAGGATCAATACCACTCATGGGAATCCCTGTCCAATGAAAACACTAACATATTCATTAATACATCCTCATGATGTATCTCCCATTTATGCATGAGTTCATGAAACTCATGGAGATGTTGGGCAAGGTTGTCCTCTTTATGTTCTCTAAATATGGGAAAATAATCGCCCCATTCATCCATAGTAGGGACAACATTAGGAAAACCAGAAACAACAAAAAAGTCAAAAGGAGCAAACCTTCAAGCCAAAATGGCTTCCATCTCAAACCAGTGGAGTCACCAATCGATTTTTCAACCATGGAGTCTCTAGGTGAATGATATGCAGTTTGAGTGTGTATGGTCTTTGTTCACCATCAAAGACCAGATCTGATCATTTTGTTCTCCCATGGGGCTATAGTTGTAGCCAGAGGAAGACACACTGAAACAGTGGAGTCGTCAAGTGCAAGTGCAATATTCAAAGTTTCTGATATATGATGCACCTTCAGAATCATAAGTTCGTTGTCATTCTATCCTAGGGAAAATTCTTCAATTCATTCCCCAACAACGATGCCAGAAATGTTAGCACTAAAGGTCACCTTCAGATTGTGTTGAAGGTAAGCCCAGTACCCATCAATTTATATGTCACGGTTGGTTTTAAATAGGTCAAATGGGCGCAGACTTAATGATAATAATGTTCTAACTCAGAAATTTGGACTAGCATGCACAAGCATTTGAGGTCTGGAATCAACTTCAGTCAGTAAGTTGGAGTAAGGGTGAATAGAGGGAAGACTTTGGTGAGAAGAGCGTAGAGGTATTCTATGGACATCAGGTCTTCCAGCAGCCTAAGGAGGAAAAACTTAAACACACGATCCTCTTGAATTCAAATCTCAAAGAAACTGGAAGAAATTATAACAACACTATAATCAAACATCATCATAATGCAGTTACAACAATTCATGTGAATCATTCATTCATGAAATCTCTCAGTATCAGAGGCAAATAAGATGGAGCAAGAAAATTGACTTAGATTAACCAAGATGTCTCAAAAAAAAATACATAACCAAGGAACCAATGTTCTTCATAAAAATATTACAATAGCAGGGAGCCTAGCTCAACCATTCCCCCCTCTAAAAAAATATCAAAATGGCTCCTATATACTCAAGAGTCAGAAAAATTCGCCACTGCTAGCAGAGGCATGCCTAAGTCATTACATTCAAGGCTTTACGTCTACATGTTCTTTGGAAGACTACACATGCAGTCTTCTGTCAGATGCAAACTTATGTCGAACACAATTGTGCTTCAGTAGGAACTAGCAAAAGAGTTGGCTTGTTGACAGTCCTTCTAGATTTCCATTTGAGTGGTGAGATAAGGTTTCACTAACCTTCCTCACCTTCATTAACTAAACCCTCAATATCGGGACGAGGCTTAGTGCCTAGGGGGCGGCCACGCGCTTCTCTCTGATTGGACACTATATGAGCACGTGATTGTGGGGCCGTCAAAAGTGGTTTGAACTCACATCGCTTTTGGGCCCACAATCCACTGCCTTCTATCATGTATCACTTTCACCAAACCATGGTTTCAATTGCGGGACCGCTCAATAATTGTACTGATCGATCAAGTTGTGTCCCCATAATGAATCATGGTCATTTATCTGGACATATTCTGTGATCAGGGTGCACCTGCTAGATTTAGTGCTACTGCCAAGATTAACGGCCCACCAACTTTATAATCTGCCAAACCATTCCTTGGAGGGGACACTACTTTTGATGTTGAACAATGATACCTCCCGGAGTGACGGATCTGATGACGAATGGAATTCTGGATTCGGATGGCCAAGATCTACTTCGGGACTTCGGCGCTTTTCATGGCACTATACTTTGTGCACTTATGAAACTCTGAATTCCTGGGGGCCGCTAATTTGATCCTCACAGGGGATCTCCACCATCGCAAAATTGAGCCCGCTTGTTTGTATTTTGAGCCCGAAATGAGATGCTCTGCATGTTGCACTCGGACACTTCATGTGCAGACCACGAACTTGGACGACCTGATTTCCTTGAAAACTATATGTGATAACACCTTTCATACTAGTACTCGAGTTGTCGAGGGAAGCAAGATTTGTGTTTCGCAAGATGTAGAATAATATTGTTGATGCTTGAATCCGTCAGGACCGAAATGGAAACCTCATGAGAACAATAGTCCTCCTTCGTTTTTAGAGAGGTGGTTCTCTTCTTTGGCTAAAAGATATATCTTTGAATATCTTGGAGTAGGGAGAGTTCTAGACAACAAACCCCAAATATTTATTTCTTGGATTTAAATGAAAATGGTTCTTCAATAACCCAATATGATCTTTATGTGTAGAAAAACTATTTTTACAATAATAAAATATTGAAGGAGGGCTTCAATATCATAATGAAATTGTGATCAACATCACACACAATCTTCTTAATCGTATATAAATACATCCATATATTCTTCATGATAAATAGGAGAGAATGATTTGATCATCTCAAAGAATTTTAATAGAGTACTGCAATTAGTAATAAAAGAGAAATTGATAGGTCAAACTCAAATATCTCATACTTAAAACTCAAAATTACAAGATATAGTCAAGATCAACCCCGAAGCAATTCTTTGTGGAGTTTTATTTATGAAAGATATTATTCATTACAAAAGATTTGAAATCCATGTATGTGACCGAAAATACTCCATGATCATATAATAAAATATCTTGGAATAATATAAGAAGAACAACCAACAACTCATCCTTGTGCCCAACTCTAAGATTCAAGAATAAAAAAATGAGAAGTGGTGTAGAAGAATAGAAAGAATGGAGAAGAGGGAGATTTCTTTCTTTTGATCAGAAGATTGATTGTGTATCCATGGTTGTACCTTCTTCTTCCTCTGATCTTCTACCCTACCCCTTTGACAATACTGATTCTTGGACCATTTGATGAAGCATATCTTCTCTTTTTAAGAAGAGATTTTATAACTACTTGAGTAGTTAGGGTTTCTCCCTTCTAGAAATTCCCGTACAAGTTTCTGCTTGAAACATTTAATTTAATTAATTCCTCATTAATTCCTCATTAATTCCTCATTAATTAATTCACATCATTAATAAAAGTATATTTAAAGTGGGTCCCTCTCCTTTTTTTTAATAAAATTTTTAATTAAACTTTTATTTTTTGAAATTTAATTAATTTCCAAATGATGATGACTGTGTTTTAATTATATGGGAATGATAATAAACATTTTAGCCATTAAAATCATTTCATATGTGATATTCATCATCTTATATTTCCACAATATAAAATTTGTCAAAATCCATCGCCTGGATCTCAAGATATGAGCTCGTGAAGTTGAGTTGTCACGTAGGCCCATTAAAAACTGCAGCTGACTGATATTTTAATTTATAAGAAAAATGTATAAAATTTTATCACTTAACACATCTACCACCATCTTCTACATCGAAATAAATTTCCAACGGTATACATTTTGTTGCAAACGGAGGTCAGGAGCTCAAGATATAGCCTTTGCAAGATCGTGACTCAACCACCATCGATCAAGTTTGATTGGTAAATGTGGACCCTTGATTTAATTTCGACCTCCTTTGTTGAATTTATAATTTTTTTCATTATTATTATCCCACATGTATGAGAATAAATTCGTCTTAGTATTATATAATTTTAAGTGTAACATACACTTGACAAGAAATAAAGAAGAGACGAGACTATGGAGCTTGGAGGATTCGACCCTTAGAAAATTGTTGAATATAATAATAATTTTGCATGCCTAGTCAACAATGATGAGTCACCCAACCGAATGTTTCCACATGTCATCACTCAGTAGGCCAAAAATATGACAATAAGAATATGTCATATGTCATCCAATAAAATCATGCCATGCGTCACTTTTTGTATCCTATCATGTGTCTCCATTAATTAGTTGTCATGTGGCACCATCCATTTAACTGCCATGTGGATATATCTCATTGGTTAATAAAGTTCCATGTGTCACTTGGAGATGTTCCTCATAGAAATTAGGATAGGAAAAATATTATTAAAATAATATGGTGGGTTTGCGGGGATATGTGAATGTGGAGGTAGGTGAGAATCTTAAAAATCCCCGCGAACCCATGGTAAGACATAGTAAAAAATAAGTGTGAAAAATTCTAAGTGTTAACTAAATTGGATATGAGAGGAGAATCGGTCAGACTTGAACCTTATATATGAAAGAAATATTATATCACCAAACCACAAACCTGTGAATCCGCAGTAACTCATATATTTGGCTAAGTGTTGGAGGAGTTACATAGTAAAGAGTAGTAAAAAGAGTTGTGTGCATTATGAAGGTGGCAGAAGTCAATGTGCATTGTGAGGGTAGCGGAGATAAAACATACTCTTAGGAATATCACCAACCCTCGATAAGCCATAGTAAATAAGACTAAGTCTGGAAAGTATAATATGGGTCACGTGAAATATGGAAAGAAATATATGGGAAATAAAGGAATTACGTGAAATTTGGGAAAGGGAAAAGGAAAGAAATGGAAAAATGGGATAATGAAAATGGAGAGGAAAATAAAATGAAATGGGAAAATAAAGGAAAAGGGAAATGAATTTGAATGTGGAAAGGAATAAGGAAAAATAGCTAAGTGTGGAAAATGGTAAGGGGAATATGAAAGTAATGAGACAATGGGAAAAATGACTAAGTATAAAAGGAGAGAATGAATAGAGGTGAAAACAAAAGAGAGGAGAGAACATGTCACTTAGAACATTTTTTATATTTCTTCTTGTAATACATCCTTAGACTTCTTGATAGAAGTATGTGTATCTTGGTCATGGAGACTCTGATTTTGATTCCATGAAATTCATGGCAAATCTAATATCGAGGGCTATGCAATGAACATATAATAGATAAAAAATCTTCATCTTCCAGTATCATTTTTTTTATTATTCTAGGAGCGAGAACATATAGGTGACCAAATTTTGGTCAACAACTAGCTCCAACTGCGGGATAGTGACCCTCTGTGGGTAATTGAGAACACCAAAATCTCAAGACCAACTACCTTCTCCATTGGGATGTGGAGTCATCTTCAAAATTAATTCTTGCAATTATTCTTATTTCATGGAGTTACCTTCAAGTTTGACTTCCTTATTAGGAAAAACTGAACTGAAGAAACAAAATATATACATACATGATCTACCTACCCTAACTTACTTGAAAGAAAGGGGAACCTTAGGTATAGAAAGATTTCCAATGGATCCATTCAAGCATCTCGTTGACTTGTGAAATGGACTCCAACAGTAAGAAAAAGAATGGGGTTGCTACCAATAAATCAAGAGAATGAAAATCAGGAGCATGCCCAAAATATACCATAATGGGATCGAGCAATGTGTGCAAAAGACTTGTTTGCGTTGGTGGGGTGACAATACTTTCGAACCAATATTCAATATAATCTACTCTTGTATTCCCTGGAGTGTTTCTATATTCGATCAAATGAGAAAATTCTTTCTTGAAAACATTCTTTTTTTCTTCTTTTTCCACATTCAAGATTATTTTTTCATTGGCGATGTCTTGGCAATGTTCTTCTTATATGCAATGGCTATCTTCTTTATTCTCAAAATTGTTTCCTTCCACCAATTATTCTTTATTTGGTTGAATTATTTTTGCATATGCGATGGAGACTTTTTAATTTCTTCCTCATATGGAGTATATGAGATGTTGATATCATTTTCTTGGACTTTGGAATTCTTTCCTTCATTCTCAGCAACAAGATTTGATTCAGAAAATTCTTGCGGTGTTTCATGATATTATTCTTATGAATCATTCATTTCATCCTTTTGTGTCCATGTGGGAGAGATTGGGTGGGAAGCAACATTCAAAACATCAACAAAAACATATGAATTCACCTTTGGGATAAACTTTTATGCAAATGAATCTTCTAACACATCCCATCTAGTAATGGAGTTAGGCATTAATGAACTATATCATTCAAGAGAATCCTCTCGTAGAGTTTGTAGAAATAATATACATGTAAAATTGTCTTCAGTGAGGTTGAAATCATAACATGTACCTTTAAAATTAATCAAGTGTTTCTCTGCATCTTTTGAATCATCCCCAAAGAATGTAGAAAAAATTTCAATAGGAATATTGGGCATTTGAAAGTCTATTTCTGGTAGATTTAAAGGGGTATTATTAAATCTCCTCCTTCTTTGAGTATTTCTCCCTTTTGTCTAATATTGAAAATCCATTGATGGGCCTGATGAAGAATATAAAGAAGTATTATGACATGAATGAAACCCTTCATTTTTAATTTTTTCAATGGAGTTTCCTGGGAGTTCATTCTCCCGAATCTTTGGTGTTTCTCGTTTCTTTTTGAAATTACAAAAAAGGTGAGCCATGCTTAAAATAAGTAGATATTTTCTTGAATCTTCTTCTCAAAAATTTGAGCCATGAATATTTCGAGTTCCTCAAATATATTGAAAATAAATCATTCCCTAGTATGGTCGACAAAAATTTTGATGCTTGAATCCGTGAGGACTGAAACGAAAACCTCATGAGGACATTAGTCCTCCCTCATTTTTAGAGAGGTGGTTCTCCTCTTTGGCTAAAAGATATATCTTTGAATATCTTGGAGTAGGGAGAGTGCTAGACAACAAACCCCAAATCTTTATTGCTTGTATGTAAATGAAAATGGTTCTTCAATAACCCAATATGATCTTTATGTGCAGCAAAAGTATTTTTACAATAAAAAAATATTGAAGGAGGGATTCAACATCAGAATGAAATTGTGATCAGCACCACACATAATATTCTTAATCATATATAAATACATCCATATCTTCTTCATTATAAATAGGAGAGAATGATTTTATCATCTCAAATAATTTTAAGAGTGTACTGCAATTAGTAATAAAAGATAAATTGATAGGTCAACCTCAAATATCTCATACTTAAAACTCAAAGTTACAAGATACAGTCAAGATCAACCCCGAAAAAATTCTTTGTGGAGTTTTATTCATGAAATATGTTATTCATTACAAAATATTTGACATCCATGTATGTGGCTACAAATAATCCACGATAATATAAGAAAATATCTTAGAAGAATATAATAAGAACAACCAACAACTTAGCCTTGTGCCCAACTCTGATATTCAAGCATAAAACTATGAGAAGTGGTGTAGAAGAATAGAAAGAATGGAGAAGATGGATATTTCTTTCTTTTGATCATAATATTGATTGTGTATCCATGGTTGTACCTTATTCTTCCTCTGATATTATGCCTTGTGTTGGCATGTTTATAGGAACAACAATGATGCGCTTGTCATTGATGGCAAGAACATCCAGGAAGGATAAGCTCAAGAGGAGGAGTGCGCAGAGGGAGAACAGATCTTGAGCATTAGATCCGAACGCAGGGTCTGAACAACATTAGATCCAGGAGAACCTGCACTTTATTTAAAGTGCAAGGAGAAGCGGTCTTACAAAATCCTGAACGTAGGTGGTCCATCCATTATCAAAGAGGACACATGTAGAAATATCAGAGCATGTCAAAGACTCTGTTTCGGAGTTTCGCAGATTGGGAAATCCAAAGGAAGGAGATTCTCTAACCTATTAAACTCGCGATATGCGATATCCTGAAATGATCTGGGTCATTGGATCGAGGATTGATCTGGACCATTGATCAGGCATGACGAAGGCTCGTGAAGTTGTGAAATCGCGATAAAATCTCGACCGTTGATCCAAGAGGGACACGTGGAAAGCAATATTTTTTTCATTGACTGAAAGTTCAAAGGAAGGAGGCTCCTAACCTCTCTAACTCGCGATATGCTAAATCGTGAAATAATCTTAGCTGTTGGATCAAGGACAAATCTGGGCCACTAGATCTAGGAGGTAGATCGTGACAGACCATGTCAGCAAGGACAGGTGGTAGCCTACATCAGCAATGACACATGGCACAATCAAGCAACAACAAGTGTCAAGTTGATTCGGCATTTCAGGAACGTGAAAATCACGAATATGAATGACACGTGGAAGCTAATAGGCTTGTGACATGTCATTGAGTGAAGCAAGAACTACGTCACTCTGGGAGTTTAGTTTCGAGAGTATTATTATCAACACTCCCCCAAAGTCCCAAAAGTTGAAGTTCTGGGGCAGTGGATAGTCACCTGATCACCACGGAATGTGGACCGTTGATATGAAGAGTGAAGTGCTCAAATGATTAGTGAGTGGTCATAGGTTGTGGTCACATCATCAAGAGTTGGAGGGAGGAGTTAATAGCTAAGATCCATTTTGGATATTGTGATATGGAGAGTCGTGAAGTCTCACCACAATATTGTCGAAATCGTGAAACATGAAACAATGATTCAATTTGATTCATTGATCAAAAGAAAGCGTGAACCATTGATCTGGCTCCATTTTCAGAGTTTCGGCGATCACAATTTGGAGTGTCGAGACCCTTCATCACAGGAATGCCGAAATGGGAACCGCCTTTTTGGCGTAGGTTGTGGTCACCGCCAGTGGTTATGTGAGGGGAAGGAGCTAGCATAGATAGGCTCCATTTCTAGTACCGAAGTGGAGGAGTCAAGGAGACTCATGGCAAAATTCTTGAATTGCGAATTGCGAAATCCCTTTATGGATAAGCGCTTGGTCATCATCGTGGGAATGTGAAGGAAGGAGTTAGCATAGCTAGGCTCCATTTCAGGGTTTGCAATATGAGGAGTCAAGGAGACTCATGAGAGAAAACCTGAAATGAAAAATCATGAAATGCCTTTTTGATTAGGCCTGTGGTCACAGCCAAGGTCACATTTTCGAAGGTTTAAGGGAGGAGCTAGCATGCAGCTAAGCTCCATTTCGGAGATCGCAACTTGGAGAGTCGAGATGCCTCATCCTCAGATCCCAAAAACATGAATTGTGAAAGCGCCTTATAAATAGGTGTTTGGTCACCACCTTAATCCACATGTGAAAGGAAAGGTGAAAGGTGCCAAAGGCATAAGGCTAGAGAGGTTCGCAGTGTAACTGCTAGAAATCACTGATGGTTTCTGCCAAAGGACTCGAAGATACTTAAGGGTGATCACCAGAGAAGGCGAAGTGTCTCAAGGCAACTACCAGTAGAGTGTATACTCATCATAGAGTCAACTGACAGATGGAAATGGGTCGAAGACTGTTACTGCCAAGAAAAGAAAAGAAGCTCAAAATAAATGGGCATACATGCAGAACAAACATGGAGGAACTACCAAAGAGAATGAAGCCTTGCAAGGATAAACTGGCAGAGGACTCAGTGTGAGATAGACATGCACATCCCGAATTGAAGCTCAATGGAGTTGTGAAAAGATAGTGCATGCAGTATGCACAAGCTGCACAGAGACTATAAAAATGCAGAACAGATAAGAGATTTTTTTGCAGTTGAGATTCATTCATTCATGTAGAAGGAGGCAGGGTGCAGCAACTAAAATGCATAGAAGAGGAATGGTGCATAGAAGGGACATGGTCCACAGAGCATAAAAGGCAGATGAACAGAAAGCACAAAGAATGTGTGCAAGAAGACACTAATGAAAGCAGAGAAGAGAAGTGTAGCAGAACAATGATGAGACCGGTAAGCCATTGATAAATATTGTATCACTGTGATAAATTTATTGATATCAAACTTTATATCTCAGGGTGGTAGGGAGGTTCTAGGGAGGACTATTGTCCTCTGAGTTTCAATTCGATGCTTGAACACAGGGAGTATTAGCTTCCATCTGGTTGCAGCCAGAAAAACTAGGGTGGCAGGGTGGTGCAAGGGAGAACTGTTGTTCTCTATTATACAGGTTGGTGCCTGTGTGACTGGAAGTTGGTGCTTCCATCCAGTTGGTGCTAGAACACATAGGGAGTTTTTGCTTCCTTCTAATGGGTGCTAGAGAAACCAAAGAGTTGGTGCTTCCTTCTAGTGGGCGCTAGAGAAACCAGAGATTTGGTGCTCTGAGCAAATAGCAGCTTGCAAAATAGAGGTGGTAGCCTCATTATGAGTCGGTGCTCATAAGAATGATAATGTACAGAAAATAATTATTGTATAAAGAAAAAGAGGTTCTCACCCTTTATGGGTTTCCTCAGGAATATATGTATCTGCATTATACATGTGTGTGATTGATGTTGAATGCTCTATTGCTTATTTATTGTGATCATCACTGAGTGTTCTGTAATGAGATTAAAAATGGATATAATTGTTTAAGCACGGTAACAACTAATTCACCCCCCCCTCTCAGTTGTCCAACAATTGGTATCATAGTTGGCCCCTTTTATCTAAGGGTATATCCTAGAGCTTAAACATGTCAAGATATGAAGGAACTTCAACCAATAAGGCCCGTATATTTAATGGAACAAACTTTTCCTTATGGAAAGTTAGAATGAGAACCTACATAATGTCTTTAGGTGTAGATGTTTGGGATGTGGTAGAGATTGGTTATGTAAAGCCAGTTGTACTAGCTAATAAGGATGACAAGCTATAATTCAACTTCAACGCTAAGTCTATGAATGTTATCCTGAGCGGACTTGTAGAGGCAGAATTTGTAAAATTTATGCACTTAGAAATTGCCAAAGAAATGTGGGACAAACTCATTAGCAGTTATGAAGGTAATGAGAAGGTAAAGGATGCCAATCTTCAAACCTACAAAGTATAGTTTGAACAGTTGAATATGAAAGAGGATGAAACTGTTGGAAAGTACTTTCTAAGAGTTGAAGAACTGGTAAATGCAATCAAAGCACTTGGTGAAAAAATTGAGGAACCCTCCTTAGTTTAGAAAATTTTGAGATCTCTACCAGATAGGTTCAACCCGAAGGTCTCTACTATAGAAGAACTTAGTGATCTAAAAGCCTTGGTGTTTGATCAACTTCTAGGAATGTTGACTGCATATGGAATGAGAATATTTAAAGATAAACCCACCTCCAGAGAAGCATCATTTAAGGAAAACAAGAATGAGGATTCTGAGCCTAATGAAATTGAATCAAAATTTGTGAGAAGACTGAAGAAGGGATTAGGAAAATACAAAGGTAAACTGCCTCTCAAATGTTTCAACTGTGGTAAGATAGGTCATTTTTCAAATAAATGTCCTCACAAAATAAAGGATCAGACATATGATGATGAGGAGAAGCACAAACACAAAAATTTCTTTAAAGAGAATAATTTAAGAAGAAAATTCTTTGTGTAAACAATGATAAGGATCCTTCAGATAATGAAGACAGTGACTCTTCTATTGAAGATAAAATAAATGACTTCATGCTTATGGCCAAAGAGGATTATGATAATAAAATCACAGGAAGTGATGCTAATGAAGAAGAAGTTGTGGTTGACCTGGAAGGAGAACTGATCAGTGCACTAGAAGAGCTTGACAGACTCAAAATTAAGACGAGAAAGAAAAAACAATTGTTGATAGAGTTCAAGAAAGGCAATAAAGAACCCGATGAAGAATTTTCCCTGCTAAAAGTGGAATTAGAAGAGGCAAAGAAAATCGAAGACATTCTGAAACAACAGTTATTAGAAAATAAGGCAATATGTGAAGCTTTGGATGAAGAAGTAGTTAAAACTAGGAAAGAGCTGGAGAAGTTTCAAGCCTTGTATCATCAGAATCTGTCAAGTATCAAAGCCTCAGAAGGATTGGCCACCATTTTGAATCAACAAAGGAACCCAAAGCTGAATACAGGCTTGGGTTACGAAGAGGGATCAAGCAGTGGTCAGCCAAGTAATAATGAACCCATCAAGTTTGTCAAATCTACAACATATGACAACAACAAACCTGCAGAAACAAAAGAAGATAATCGGTTGCCCAAGAGGAGTAAAGAAAAAGGTACCAGAATTGAAATTGTAGATCAGAGAAATAATACACTCTCTACTCAAAGAAATTGTCAGCATGGAAGAAATCGACCTTCTCAAAGAAGACAACCATTTTCTAGGTACCAAGGTTTTTTCTATGGATATTGTTTTTTTTGTTCTAATTTTGGTCACAAAGCTATAAATTGTTCTTTAAAATTTAGATATGAGAAATCAAGACATTCAAGGTATAGGTATCTGCCACAACAAAGAATGAGATAGCCAAGTAACAAACCATCACAGATTGAAAATCACTTTATGGCTGGGAAAAGGACACAAGTTAAGCATAGCAATCGTTATGATCCCTTATTCAATGAATCAGAATGTCACATCTGTCATAATTTTGGACATAAAGTTGTTGATTGTCGCTTAAAGAACTATGAACCAGATTTGAATCCCTTTGCTGAAAATGTCAAGGTTTGGAAGAAGAGATAAAGTGACAAGTGTGGATTAGTGTTTTCATCTCAAAGACAAAATAACCCTTGGTATATAGACAGTGGATTCTCCAAACATATGACAGGAGACAAAGGTAAGTTTATATCTCT
This sequence comes from Picea sitchensis, assembly GCA_010110895.2. Lineage (NCBI taxonomy): Eukaryota > Viridiplantae > Streptophyta > Pinopsida > Pinales > Pinaceae > Picea > Picea sitchensis. The sequence goes on along the minus strand of SNQJ01S0001152.1, from coordinate 502,448 downwards.
AAGTGAAAGTAAATCAGGAAACATAACCTTTGGAAATGATGCTACGGGTAAAATCAAGGGTAAAGGGATGGTGAGTTTAAGTAATGGAAAAGGAAAACCTCAAGATTTTCTTCTTGTAGATGGGCTGAAACATAATCTTCTCAGTGCAAGTCAAATGTGTGACAAAGGATGTGAAGTGGTGTTCACTTCCAAGGAGTGTAAGATAAAGTCTGTAAACTCAGGACAAGTGGTGGCTAAAGGCATAAGGACAGAAAATAATGTATATGTGATGAAAGAAGATAGAGAAGAGTGTCATCTAATAAAACATGATGAGAGTTGATTATGGCATAGAAGACTTCGACATCTAAACTTTGATCACTTAATCAAGCTCAAAAATCTTGAGGCAGTAAAAGATCTTCCAAGAATATCAAAGCCATAAGACTTTGTGTGTAGACCCTGCCAAGTAGGAAAGATAACCAGGACACAGTTTAAATCCAAGAGTTCTACTTCAACAGAGAAACCGCTCCAACTATTCCATATGGATTTATGTGGACCATCAATACAGGAAGGCACGGGGAAATAAAACTACTTCATGTTTATCATTGATGATTATTCCAAACTTACTTGGGTTGCCTTTCTCAAGGAAAAAGCTGAAGCATTTGAGAAATTTAAAATATTTAAGGATTTAACTGAGAATCAAGCATGCAAGAGGTTAAAGGAAGTAAGAGCAGATAGAGGAGGCAAATTTATGTCAAGTGAGTTCAATAAATTATGTGATAAACATGGGATTAAAAGAGAATACACAATCCCAAGAACTCCACAACAAAATGGAGTAGTTGAGAGGCAAAACAGAACAGTGCAGCAAATGGACAGATCAATGATGAATGAGAAGAACATTGGTCAAACCTACTGGGTAGAATAAATACACACAGTAGTCCATGTTCTTAACAAATCCTACCTCAGACCACATGCCGACAAGACACCCTATGAATTGTGGTATGGGAGACCTGCTTCAATCAAACACTTCAAAGTCTTTGGAAGTAAGTGTTACATAAAGAATAATGATGAGAACCTTGGCAAGTATGATGACTGGGTTGATGAAGGCATATTCTTAGGGTATGCTACAAATAGTAAAGGATACAGATGTTATAATAAGAGGTTGCATAGATTGGTTGACTGTATTGACATAAAATTTGATGAAGGAATTGCAGTAAGAGAGGTAAACAATACTGAATTAACAACAAAGAATATAGATGAAGTTGAAGCTGAACAGGTCCAAGAATCAAAACAAGAAGACTCTGAGCCAAATGAAGATGCAAATATTCAGACAGACTCAAATCAACAGACAACATCAAATTCCTCCTCCGGAATCACTCAAAAGAATCATCCTGCAAGTCAGATAATTGGTGAAAAAAACAAAGGTGTACAAACCAGGAGAAGGATAATAAAAAACACCGAGAAATACCATATAGACTTCATGTCAATGATGGAACCAAAGAACTTTAATGAAACTAGTAAAGATGACCATTGGGTTAAATCCATGAATGGTTAACTTGACCAGATTATGAAAAACAATACTTGGGAGATGGTTCCTAGACCTGACGGTAAAAAATTCATAGGCTCCAAATGGATCTTTAAGATTAAATTGAATGAGGAGGGACAAGTTGTCATGAACAAAGAAATATTGGTTTGTAAGGGCTATGCTCAAATAGAAGGACTGGATTTTGATGAAACATTTGCACCCGTAGCAATATTAGAAGCTATCAAGATATTTCTTACCTATGCTTGTCATAAAAGGTTTAAAGTCTATCAAATGGATGTCAAGTCATCTTTTCTAAATGGAGATTTAAAAGAAGAAGTCTATATGGAACAACCAGAGGGTTTCGAACTGTCAGATAACCCTGACTTTGTATGCAAGTTGAAGAAATGTTTATATGGGTTGAAACAAGCCCCTCATTCCTATTATCACAGACTGGATACATATCTCCAAGACAAAGAGTTCAAGAGAGGAACAGTTGACAAYAATCTATATATCAAAACAGAGGGTAATGATTTGCTCATYGTGTTGGTCTATGTAGATGACATCATCTTCAGTTGTCATAATGATTCATTGGTTCAATGTTTTTCTTCTTCCATGGAGTCTGAGTTTGAAATGTCTATGATAGGGGAACTGTCATTTTTTCTTGGTCTGCAAATTACTCAGAGGTCTGAAGGCATGTTTCTTTCTCAAGAAAAATATCTAAGAGAAATGTTGAAAAGGTTTCAAATGGAAGATTCTAAACCTATGGGCACACCTATGGTTACTGGATGCAAATTAAGAAAGGATGATGACTCACCTGATGTTGATCAAAGTTCATATAGATCAATGATAGGTAGCCTATTATACATCACAACATCTCATTCAGACATAATGCATGTTGTTGGAATGGTAGGAAGGCATCAGTCTGCACCTAAATAGAGTCATTTGCTAGTTGTCAAAAGAATATTCAGATATTTGAAAGAAACAATGAACTATGGCCTATGGTATCTTAAGAATTAGAATTTTCAATTATCAGTCTACTTAGATGTTGATTGGGCTAACTGCATGAATGAAAGGAAAAGCATGAGTGGAGGTGTGTTCTACTTAGGAGATTCTCTAGTAGTGTGGTTGAGTAAAAATAAAGGTTCCACTTCTTTATAAACTACAAAGGAAGAGTACATTGTTGTTGCTACTTGTTGCACTCAGGTATTATGGATGATTCAGACACTTGCATACTTGGAGGTAAAATATATTGCATCGATCCCAATTCATTGTGATAACACTAGTGCCATAAGTGTGTCAAAGAATCATGTATTCCACTCCAAGACCAAGCATATTCCCATAAAATACCATTTTCTGAGAGAGAAGGTCACCAATCAGATTGTTCAGGTTCTTTACATTCCCACCACAGAACAAATTATAGACATATTTACTAAACCCCTAGCCAAGACACCATTTCAATATCTCCGTCAGAAGTTGGTTGTCATCCCGTCTCACACCTAAGAGAGTCCATCCTGTTAGGGGGAGTTTCTGTTGTTTGAATATCTGATACCTCTGGAAATTTACTGCAATAGCTCAAGGGGAGAGTGTATTTATTTGACATTGATGTCAAAGGGGTAGAAGAATAGCATGATTGGATGCTAAGTTTGGATATCGAGGTCTAATAAGAATAGTGCATCCATTCAGGGTTGCCATCAATGCCAAAGGGGGAGATTGTTGGCATGTTTACAGGAACAACAATGATGCGCTTGTCATTGATGGAAAGAACACCCAGGAAGGATAAGCTCAAGAGGAGGAGCACACAAATGGAGAACATATCTCAAGCGTTAGATCGGAGCACGAGGTTTGATCATCATTGGATCTAGGAGAACCTACAGGTTCTTTAAAGTGTAAGGAGAAGCGGGATTAAAAAATCCCAAACACAGGTGGTCAATCCATTATCAAAGAGGACATGTGGTGAAAGATCAGAGCACGTCAAAGACTCTGTTCGGAGTTTCGTTGATCGGGAAAACCAAAGGAAGGAAGTGCTCTAACCTCTTGAACTCGTGATATGCGATATCCCGAAATGATATGGGTCATTGGATCGAGGATTGATCTAGACCGTTGATCATGCATGATGAAGGCTCGTGAAGTTGTGAAATCGCGATAAAATATTGACCGTTGATACAAGAGGGACACGTGGCAAGTGATACTTTTTCCACTGACTGAAAGGTCAAATAAAGGAGGCTCCTAACCTCTCTAACTCGCGATATGCGAAATTGTGAACTAATCTTAGCCGTTGGATCAAGGATGAATCTGGGCCACTAGATCTAGGAGGTAGGTTGTGACATACCACGTCATCAAGGACAGGTGGCAACCTATGTTAAGAACCAAATATCAATATAACATAGAAAAACCTAAGAAAAAGTACTTACCGCCTTGAAAAAGAGATAATTTCAGATAATAAGCCTCTTCGAGGGGGAAACCTCCTTTTACCCCACTTAAATGTTCAAGTACAAGATGATTCCAAATGAAAATGTCTCCTTGGTATATATAGGAGACTAGGAGGTATAATTAC
>SNQJ01S0001152.1:486178-496854 GCA_010110895.2 Picea sitchensis | reverse complement strand
GTGTCAACCTTGTAGGTTGAGGTGTTTTAGAAGAAGGAGCATTGTTCTCTCTATATGTTAGGATTGGTCCTTCTAGTAGCCATAGCCATATGTTAGGATTGGTCCAAGAGAGATGACCTAGGACAATCATCTCAAGAATGAAAACTGAGGAAGATCCTCACAAGAGAGACGACCTAGGACAATCATCACAAGAGAGGTGACCTAGGAAAATCGTCTCAAGATCGACAACCGTGGAATACCGTCGTAATAACGACAACCGAGGAAGATTGTCGCAAGAGAGACAACTGATGACAATCGTCACAAGAATGACAACTTAGGAATATCATCGCAAGAGTGATGACATATATCTATTTTAGAAAAAAAAAATATTAGAAGGTTAAAAAGGAACAAAGAAATTAAATTTGGCGAACAAATAAATTAGAGCAGGAACTAGTAAATTTGATCACGATCCATCATAATCGATGGCTAGGAAGCATTGCGGAATTTGAAGTTGCATGGGGGTAATTCTGAAGGGTGGTCCTGCAATCCAAACTGTGGTTTCCAAGCATCGAGTTGATTAAATGAAAAGTGGGTTGTTGTGAATTACTTTTACATGTTGTCTCGGGAGGCTATCCTCTGGGAATAATCTTTGGAATTTCATTTTATTGGGACACTTCCCATAACACCTTTTCTTCCTCGAAGGAGAGGAGTTTTCGAATCCATTGTGTCTACATCAAAACATATGTTAGTACACACGGTTGAATACCTATTGGATCTATCCTTACAATAAATTAACCATCCCTTTGGATTGATTCCTAATACGCCTGCAATAACTCCTCCTACAAGCAATCATTCTAATAATTAGGGGTTTTCATAACCCAAAGAAGCAGAAGCAGATACATAGTCAAAAGCCTTAGACCAAGAACCAAACCACATGGAACATAATAATGACAATAATAACCAACTATGGCTAGATAGGTATGCCTTGTAATAACCTGGTCTATTACAACACTTACCCAAACATCCAGAGAAATTACTTCTGAAATATGACCTAGAAACATCTGGATCCTCAGAAGATCATATTAATAATTTTATTATTGTTATTAGGTTAATGAATGTACAACATGAGGATGTGGTATGTTTAATTTTTTCTTATACTTTTGAAAACTCATCCTCCACTTGGTATTTCAATATACTTGTTATATCTATAACAAATTGGACCAAGTTTCAAAAGGATTTTCCAGATAAGTTTGGAGAGGAAACCACTATTGGAGCATTAATGGTCGAGTTATTTTCTCCTACCATGGGGCCCAAAGAAAAGGTCAATGATTTTATGTTGAGAAAACACTTATACTGAGAGGGGGGGGGGGTGAATCGGTATAATATAAAAAATAAAAAATAAATTACTTTTTCAAACATTCATCAACCATATAAAACCAATCATATATGAGATATATTAACTGCAGAACATGGAACACATGATTTAAGTGGAAACCCTTTCGAGAGAAAATCGCAAAAATAATGTTTATAATTCTTTGTAGGCACCAACCTATAGTTACAAATATTTATAGGAACCATCATGTTGTAGAAACCAATCCCCATTGGTATAAACCCTATTAGGCACCAACCTACTCTTACAGATTTTCGTAGACACCAATCCCTAAGAACCAACTTATCAAGAGACACCAATCGCTTTGTTTGAGTACCACCAACGCTCAAGTTACAATTTATTATTTAGTACATATAACTTCTTAAAAATATGATAACATTCAAATTATCTTCATTGAGTCTTCTTTCTACTTCTCCCTTCACCAGGTCTAACCAAAATTTGAATTTCCAAATGAAATTTATGGTAACTTTTCAAAGCTTGTTATTTTTTGCTTCCTCCCAAGAACAAAATTGTACAACATGGCACGTATCCAATTTTTGAAATGGTATTCTAATTTGTTTACTTGAGGTACTTTGGTATGTCTCCTCAGATCCTTGAAAATTTTGCAGTCTGAAAAGTCCCAGAAAAAAAGTTATAAAGAAAATGCCAAGTTGACCTATTTGAAACTAATTTTAGGACCATTTAGAAAACATAAATTCCATAGGGTATATCTCAAAAGGTATAGAGAACCAAATTCTAAAATTTTTACCTAAGGTACTCTTGTATGTCTCCTGAGATCCCTGGAAATTTCTTAGTCTTAAAAGTCCCAGAAAAGAAGTTATAGCGAAAATTCCAAATTGACCTGTTTGAAACCGATTTTAGGACTATTAATAAACCCTAAATTCCACAAGGCATATCTCATGAATTATAGTGAACCAGCATGTACCCAAAGATTTTTCCTCCATCTCCTCAAAATTTCATGGTATGAAACATCCCAGAAAATAAGTTATAGCGAAAATGTCAAACTGACCCATTTGAAACTAATTTCAGGAGCATTAAGGAACCCTAACTTCCACAGGGCATATCTCAAAAAGTATACCAAACCAATGTCTGAATTTTTTACCACATATATCCAAAGCTCAAAATAAGATGGAACCTTTGGGAAGGCCTCTGTTGAAACATACAAAATATAAGTGGAAGAATCCATTCAGTGAGTCCTGACACCTTCAATGTTAAAATATAGCCACATTAAGTGGAAATCATAACTATGGAGTGAACCCTATGCAATATAGTAAGAGAATACTCTGAAATTGTATGTTGTGGCTTCAATTTTTTTCATTCTATATTTATATTATTTTTCTTTGCCATGGTTACGATATGCTTCAGTCACAAAAGATATACAAAGTTACAAACACAAATGCATGCAAACCTCAGTGAACGTGTAGGGAAATTAAAGTGGAAAAGAATTTCCCAAAGGCTTGAAATATTGACATAAAAACATTAAGCATTTGGATGCAATGTGCATTGCATTGAAAAGCAATAGAATTTATCCTTCAATTATGTTATCACTCTGTAGTTTATTTAGGCTGAGAAAAGAAACCCAGAGGTAACCACAAACCAACTTTAGAAACTAGAATCTAACCCTTCCAGACTCAGAGAGGGCTCTCTCCAAAATCAGTCACTAAAAGGACAGATTTGATTTTCATTTCTTGAGGTTAGGTCCTTTGATTGTGAATAAATATTTGGATGGGATTTGATGTTTAAGCCTGTGAGAAATCCATTGGGCATGGAGTCAAAAGGTTGAATATTATGAATATGTGGGTAATCTGTCAATTAATGGGAAAAAACTTCAAATACAAGATAGACATTAATTGTGTGTTGGTTTAATTTAAATGGTGTTGTAGTAGAAAGGACGGAAGAAAAACATAAATCGTCACTTTAAGAAATCAGATTTTGAAATTTCTTAAACTGTTTTAGTAGAAGAAAACACCATTGATATTCTAAACTATGTGACGGAGCATCAACGTGATGAATTCTGAAAACAATATTTTAATTGAATATCATTCATATATGGAAACATAGCAATAAACTGAAAGAAGAACATACACTGAAGTGAACATGCTACACAGTCACTGGCACATGAATCTTTGAAGCAAGACTAGATCCCAGAAGACTTGGATCACCCAACTTTATTAATTCTTCAGGAAAATATTACAGTACAAAGACTCTTAGAATACTAAATTCTTCAAACTTTCTCCCACCCTTTATACATTATGTGTTACAATATTTATAAAAAAGTAGTAGTTCAGAAAATTAGGATCATTGATATATTTCAGCATCTTTATCCTTATCTTCTCCCCTTTGACCTTGGTAGTGTCTTAATCTAATTGGTTGATGTTTGGACCCATACTCCATTCACAACTGGATGGTCATTTACTAGGACCTGGAAAATTACATTTAGTTTTACCCAATATTACTATTTCCTTCCACTGTAATTCAGAAGGAATATCATAATCCATCATTTCTTTTATTAAAATTTCCAAATTGATTCAAGAGGCATACGACATGAAAAGCAAACCTAATTTTATTATCTTAAATTTATTCAAAATTTCAAAATCTATGGCTAACATTTCTACCATAGTTGCCCCCTTTAAAACTTCATCTAAGTCTTCAAACCTAGAGTGATCCATCCTCGATTGTGTCAAGAGTGCATTGTAGGATTCTTGTTTGTGTAACTTTACCTTTCCATCCGAGAACGATGGAATACCTTTGATAAATAGTTCTTCAAACAAATCCTTAAAATCCTAAACACTCTTTTCCAATTGGGTTGCTTTATTCTGGACTGTATGCGAGAGGTTATGCTTGGTTATGATTCTTCTAGCCCATATTATCAAAGCAGTTCTATATTTGACCCCAATTGTCTGCAAACTTGATGAAGGCATTGTATTAAGGCGATTGATAGTGTTATGGGCCCATTCTGCTGGTCTTTTTGATAAAGTTTCATTAATAACATTTCATCTTTGTTTAGCCAAAACTGCATTGTTCTCCTCATCATTAACATAATTTAGATATGTCATGAGTTTTGTAACCTCAACTGATATGGAGTCCCAGATGATGTGCTTGTCTCCTTGTAAAAATTTTTTTACTTTAAGCTTGGTGTTTATCTTATTCACCTTTTCATGAAGGACTGTGTTTTCCTTTTTAAGTTGTGATACACTTTCATCCCTTTTTTTGTGCCTCTTGTTCAATTTTCTTGATATTATCTCTCAATTCTTTTATTTCCCCATCCTTTAAGCTAAATTGAGACATTGCCTGGACAATGTCTTCAATTCCTAATTTGCTTTCAGTAGTAGAGGGTGTAACAGAGGTTACAACAAAAGACAAATCTATGACTCTAGTTTTCATTTCTGTCTTTTCTTTTGACCATTCTAATTTTTCCTTTTCCAGTTGCAGAAATTTAGCCTAAAAATCTAGTGATTGTTTGTTGAAAGATTCATTTTCGTGTTCCAATGCTACAAGTTCTGCAATATATGGATGCTCTGTAGCAAGCATTTTCAACTTTTTCTTCAGGATGAGAATCACTTTATCCTTCTCATCCAACAAGGATTCCATTGATTTGGGGCCATCAACTTCAAGTTTATTTATTTGAATCTTCCATGCTTTACTTGTTTCTTTTTCGTTCCTGAGCCGACCTTCAAGCTTGGCATCTAGTGATGTTAATTTTTCATTTTTCAAATTGAAATTTAAATAATCTAAATATAGCAGTTCACTAGTGTGCTTGTGGAATTGAACCTTATCCGGGACATTGATATTATCATACTTTATTTTGATCTCAGAGACCTTATCTTCTTCTACTATGGAAATGTTAAATATTTTCCTTTATGTGTCTCTGACTGTGAATAATGAAGACATTTTTTGGAATCTTTCTTTACCTTGGGCATTAGATTCATGATCTCACTTAGTGATTCCTTTCTTTTTTCTGCATACCATTTAGATAAATCTTCTTTTGACTGGTAGGCTTCCTTTGAGGCCTGAGAAAAATAGTATTTATGGGTATGGATGGATCTTGAACTACCTTCACTTTCCAATTGATTAGCTCTGGATTATATTACACGTGTTCCACTCTCCACCATGTCTAAACCTCTTTTTTTTTAGGCATGTCATCCTCCAAGTCTACATATTGCTCTATCTGGATGGTTTTCATTTTCTTTTTGGCAGTGTATTCAGGGTCTATGTCCATTGCCTCTGAGATAGTCCTCTTACTCTGTGTACTAGATTTTGGAACCTTAATTACAACCTTTGGAATACTTTGTTGTGTTTGTGCCTTTTGTACAAAGGATTCAACATCCACACATTCTTCAAGATTTACAAAATTCTCTAGGCCTTCAATAGGCTCATGTTCATATGGAGAATTATTTTTCATTTGCCTCCTTCTAGATATGAGGATCATATTTTTTACCTGGAATTTTTGCAAAAAGAAAATCTTTTATCTTTGCCTCAACCTGTGGTAGACATGTTCTAGATTTTACAATGAATGGGAAAATCACAAAAGAAAACTTTATATCGCTTGCTCTATGATATTTGATGAAATTTTTAAGTTTCAGAGATGATTTTATGTCTTATGAACTCTAGAGAAAAATTCTCGGGGTCAAAAAGATGGGAAACAAATAATGAAACTCATGAAATCCATATACCCATATTATTGTATAATTTATGAAAAGGGTTCAATCTCCTACTATGTCTTCTGGATTCTGCAGGTGAACTCTCATTTCTTTAATAACTCTGGGCAGTTTAACATTGAAAATCATCTGGTAGGCCTTTGACATGACTTTATTGATAAAAATTACTGAATTCATCTTGTTTCTTTCAATAGATATTGATTTTTCTTCAGGGATCTATGCATTGTTGTTGGTGAGAAAAATCTTCATCAGATATGTACAGTATTTGAAGTGTCTAAGATAGTGGAATTTGACTAGTTATTTGTGGATGGTTATTGGCATAAGGGCAGACCTAGGATTCAGCGCACCAACAAAACCCCGACTATCGGCCCTTTCGGCAACACATGCGAAGCAGACGAAGTCTCACCTGAGGTACAAGAAGGGGGGGTTACAGGACGCAGGTGTATGTAACCAGGATAGGACACGAATCTGTGATAATAGCACTTCGCATAATATTATGTTAACGCTTAGGAAGTGACATGCATTAGTTTATTAACCCCATTAACACCGCAAATCATAATCAAAGATAGATTGGTGAAGTAACAACAAATGATTATATGCCCTGAGCACTTAGCACTTAGCTCTTAGCACCACAAGTTAGATCTATCATTCATTTACTCTTTAACATAATAAAATTATTTAAGAAACAACATATATATTCATTACACATCATAATGTAAGCACTAAGAAAAACATAACAGAGATAACACTGCACACAAAAAAAAACTGAAACACCAGATATATGTGGTTCACCCCAGGGTGGGGCTACATCCACAAACCACTTCGCCTCTTTATTATTCACCAAGGTCTTACATCCAGTCACTCCTGTGCACTAATCCACAAAGTTGATATTTGCATAAGACAGGATATATATGCACTAAGCCCTAGATCCTCCTTATTTTCCTTCCAAAAATAGGTCAAATGCACAGAGTCACAATCTCTATCATACCATTTAGCACCTTCCACAAAATCAAAGTTGAGCAAAAAGCCTCGACCACATACAAGTTGCACATAGATCTATTGTTCCACATAGAACTACATTCACTTCCCTATCTCTACAATACATTCCCCTTTATTTATACTTTACAAACCCTTACAATAAGGCCTAAACAAGGGGATAACCCATGGGATGAAAACCCAAAAACCCATTACAAAACCCTAGAGGACCCCTTATTGGGTCGACATAGCCCGCAAAATAGGTGAGATCCACGATCTCAGCTCCACCTGGGCACTCCTTATTCGACCATCATGTCAAACTCCAAAAGTGGGCCAAAACTGACCAAATTTTCCCCAAAACTTGGTCGAGGGCCAACAGGACTCCAACACTCACATGTGACTCATCTTGAGTCACTCAGGTCTAGACAATTCTACTTTGAAATCCTTGAGATTAACTTGAGATTCCTTGACTTGTTCCCTCGCCTGAGCCTCATGCTCCGCGAGCTCCTGGACTGTCTGCTCTGTAACAGGCCCTTCTGGGCATTGTTCTAATGTTCTTACTACTTGATCTAACTGTGATCCCTGTCCATCAATATCCTCAAACACTTTTCAAGCTTCATCCTACATAGGTTGTATTGTCTGTGTTACTTCCATCACCTTACCCTGGAGGGTAGTGATCTGTTGATGTACTGTGTGCTTCTCCTGGGATCTCTTCATTCTTTCCACTGTTGTGAGCAGATTCATCTGTGCCTTCAATGAAAATGCTTGTTGTTGTGCCTCCTGCAACTATGCTTCTAGATTATTTATCTATGGATCCTCGATGAGGTGTTCATATATGTTTGGGTGCTTATGTCACTCAGTTGTTTACATGCTAAGGTGAGGTCTCTTATACTTGCTATTGTGTTTTTGGTGGACTCCTCCCTATGGTCACGCACCTCCTGCGGGGTGCTCGACACTGTCTAGGCCTCCAGTTCAATTATCCTAGCCTGAAGTTGCTAGAGGGTCTCTGTGAGATTCACTACTTGAGATTTAACCAGCTCTTTCTCCTCATGTGCCAAGCCTAGAACAAAGAGACATTCTTTACTTACCGCTTCTTTGACCATGGCCTACTTTGCAAGAATATTCTCTTTTTCCCTCTGCAGCTAGGATTTTTCCTCCTAAAGCTCTACTTTCTCGCTTTCATGGGCAGCTATACTGTGTTTTGCTTCTCATAATTGTACTAGGACTTCATCTTTCTCCTTTTTCAAGGCTTCTATAGCCTTCTCCTTCTCTTCCTGAAATCTGTGGAACCGGGCTTCTTTTGCATCAACAAGCCTTCTAAACTAGGTTGGTTTGTCCCCTAATTCCACGGTCTATGATGAGGAAGGCGCAGTAGGCCCTGCGCGGACCAAGCAAATATCATGTTGCACTTCCTTCAACTGCCTGTCAATACTTCCATATAACTCCACCTTCTTCTCTTCATATCTCTATAGCATGTCTTCAGAGGTGTCCTCCATAGCTTCGCAAACCAGACTAATGTCATCATTAGTGAGAGTGGCTTCCAACTATGTCTTATTGGCATGCATTTTCTTCCTTGCTGAAGGTTTATTTGGAGAAAATTTCCTCTTCTGCAGTGTCATTGTCCCAACAAGGGGATCTTTAGGTGGTACAGCTTCGCCTCCTCCTTTATCTTCTTCTCCTTTATCTCCTCCTCCCTCTCTGTTTTCTTCGTATTCTCCTCCTCCTGACGAGCCAAACCCGTTATCTTCAGAAGTTTTCTCTTCGTCACTCTCTATGTCCTGGACTTCGACCTACTTTTTATGCTTCTTCATCTTGCTAGACTATCCAACATGTTCAACTCGTGTAACTATCAGGCTTCCTATAGTGTGAGTTTCAGATAACTCTGCATCAATGACAAAAGAAATTATTCTGGCCATTCCTTTGTAATATACTCCATATCTTCATCTGTCAGCTTGTAGTATGATTGCAATTATTCCTAGTTCTCATCTCTTCACGTGGTGATGTAAATGAAGTGGGGATCAATGCGAAACTTCGCTATGGGCTGGTACTGATGCAAGGTATGCAGTGTCATACGCGGGAATGATTCAATGACAACCTTCAATTGTTGATAGTATCTGTGAAACACGACATTAGACTGTCACTGCTTCGTCATGTCGTTGGTATACCATAGGGTGGAAAATTGAGCATCCAGGAGCTCCGTAGGTTCAATCTCTAGGAAAGTGGCTCCTTTAGGCATCTTCCAAGCCACAAATGCGATCAGGATGATCAACCAACTATAATGGAATTCATATCCCAAGTCATGGGCTTCGTGTCAATCCTTTTCTAGCTCGTTGATGAGGTAGTTCTCCCAGTTCATCTGCATGCCCTCCACACACTTTCCTGCGAGGTCCACCATGAACCTAGTGATCTGTGTGGGGTGATTCTTCCTCACTAGCTTGTCAGCTAAGAGTTGACAAGCAAGGTGCATTACGCCATCCTGTATGGAGGCTACCTTGTAACCTCGCTTCCCCTTTTCTACTTCTCCATAGGATTCTTTGATGCGTTGTGCTAACGAACGATATGAGGTATTCTCTGGATAGCACTGTTGTGGGTTAAGACCCTTCAAACATAAACCTATGATCCAGTGGATCAGCATCGGATCCATAGTAATCCTTATGTCGAGCCATAGATATTCACCATGATAGCACGGCAGAAGGATTTTAATGCAAGTGTTAACCTCCTGGTGGCGTCCAAAATGGGGAATCTTCATTACATTCAATATGGTTGACTGTGCCAACCATTTAATCCATGGCTGCGAGACGAGGTGAGGTTTCTTCCTGGTTGTCTTCATTAAATAGCGATGAGGAGATAACATGGCGTAGTTCTTCTGATCTCCTAAGTTGAAGTCATTGTTCTTCAATAGTGGGATCTGTTGTAACAAACATAAATATATATAATATGTAAATATAAATAACTAATAACTAATAATTAATTATGAAGAGATATGACATATGAAAGGTCATGTCTCTTATAAAAGGGCACCCCTGTGCGGGATATATATACAAGCCCTCATTCCTCATTTGTAATCATCTTATATCTTATTCATATTAATATTCTTATACATTTATATTAAATATATTTACTATCCATAAATGGATTATTGCGTATTGTCCTATTTATACTGGATATTTACATAGTGAACCAGCTTGGTTCAGCGCAGTGGTATTGTAACAAACATAAATATATATAATATGTAAATATAAATAACTAATAATTAATAATTAATTATGAAGAGACATGACATATGAAAGATCATGTCTCTTATAAAAGAGCACCCCTGTGCGGGATATATATACAAGCCCTCATTCCTCATTTGCAATCATCTTATATCTTATTCATATTAATATTCTTATACATTTATTATTAAATATATTTACTATCCTTAAATGGATTATTGCGTACTGTCCTATTTATACTAGATATTTACATAGTGAACTGGCTTGGTTCACCACAATGGTATCAGAGCTTCATTTTTCTGATCCTGGCCTTTGGCCACTATCTTTGCAGACCTTGTCTGAACCGGCTTTTAGCCACAGACAAATTTTCAGAGTTTCTCTGATTTGGTCTTTGACCAACAATTCGCCTTTGGCCATTTAAGTATTGAAATTCAATTGGAGAAGATTATTTGCGTTAAT
>SNQJ01S0001152.1:464324-485009 GCA_010110895.2 Picea sitchensis | reverse complement strand
GATTACCCTGGTTTAAAAGTCTAGGTACCTTCATGCTAAACATGGAGAAAAAGTTTGTGACATTCCCCTATAAGGAAAAAATGATAACATTACAAGATACCACATCGGCTCCAGATTTCGTAACACTAGAAGACTTTAACAATATCTCAGAAGTAATACTTCAATAAAATCAAAAAGCAATGCAAGGGAAGAAGAAAGAATTTGACGAAGTTGTCACAAAAAAATACGAAGAAATTGCCCGTTTAAAAAACCACAATAAAACATTACTCACCCAAATCAATAAGGTTAAGGTTACAAAGCAATATGAAAAAAAATTAGAACAATAAAAGGAGGATCTCGAAAAAGAATTGAAGAAGAACCTCTTAGAGAAAGAAGAAGAAAATTTTCGCTTGAAGAACCTTAATCAGGAGTTACTAGAACAAATCAAAAAATTGAAAGAAGAGAAACTTGAAAATACAGACATTAAAGTTCAAGAAGATGCCAATCCAGTTGAAGAAAAAACATATAGAGATGTTGGAGTACAAACAATGGAAGATCCAGGTAAACTTACTAATCAAAATTCAACCATTAACAAGGCAACATTGCCGCATGAAGAAAATCATATATCAAAGTCAAAAGAAGAAAATGCTACAAGTATGATAAGGAGAAATCATATTATGAGAACTCCCTCTCGACATTGAAATCATAAGAGTAGATATATTGACCAGTTAGAATATCAATATTATCCAAAACAAGAACCCTATAAACACCCAGTATTGCAGAAGATCGAACTAGGGTGGACAGACTTTTTCACAATTCGACAGTTCTGCTCAACTCTTCGTCGCTCATATCATCTGGTATCATCAATCTTAACAACACCAAAAACAGAGAGTCATGCCAAGACATTGCAAGCGAAAACAAAGAAGTAAGCCTCTCCATAAACATGCTTTGAGGACAAATCATTTATAAGGGGAAGGCAATGTAACAAACATAAATATATATAATATGTAAATATAAATAACTAATAACTAATAATTAATTATGAAGAGACATGAAATATGAAAGGTCATGTCTCTTATAAAAGGGCACCCCTGTGCGGGATATATATACAAGCCCTCATTCCTCATTTGTAATCATCTTATATCTTATTCATATTAATATTCTTATACATTTATTATTAAATATATTTACTATCCTTAAATGGATTATTGTGTACTGTCCTATTTATACTGGATATTTACATAGTGAACCATCTTGGTTCACCACATCTATCCTAACTGACTCTCGATGATGCGAATTTCTTTCGGAATGTACACAGTGAACACGAAATACTCGAAATATCGAGGGATATTGTCACTATTAACATTGTCGGCTAGAGGCGGAATATATTCAAGTAGGATTGACGGGATTTACTTTGCGTTAGCCAGATCACCGAGGTGCTTACTTATATGTTCAGTTACGGGTTTGATGCGGGTGGAATGACATTCTGTCGAAGGGGAATCCTACAGTCCCCTAGTCGATGACACCTGAATACCTTCAGATACAGTTCTATCGGTCATGAGCTTCCTAAGAACTTCCTCGACAGACTTCTCCAACTCGTTGGGTTTGCCCAACATTCTATCTTTTAACAGACAGGCGAGGTAGACAAACGGACAAGTGGGGTATAGTTTCAGATAACAGTAGGCATCACACCTCGACACTTGGACAATTCTCGACTTAGCTCAATCAATCACGGGTAGTAAAAAGTGGTCCTAGTGCCACCATCGATGAGTTATGTAAGCGGGGAAGTCGTAACATATCTTTCAACGGGCAGGAAAATGCTTTCATTAATGTAAATCTATTCGTTACGGCATGGTCTCAACGTCCAAAAGATGTCCATAAACCCATAATTGTGTTTCCTAACCATTTTGGATCATCACTCTAATGGTTGGGGTGCCTCCAATGGTCATATAACTTGTCCAGGGAGAAGTCCAAATCTACTCAGACCTATTGTTCTAGCGAGGTTCAAACCCTGCGAACACGCCTCCTGTGAGGTTCCAATATGTGAAGTCTTCCATTTGGTTTCCTTAACTTCTTGTAGATTTTCCAACTTAGCCTTATTTTTATTGAGCTTCCTTGCTTTCTTTCCTATTATCTTAGTCTCTTTAATTGTTTATGGAATCCCCTTTCCATTTTTATTCTTATCTTCCCCTAGCATAGTGGCTTCGCAATGTCGAGGTACCCTCAAAAGTTCTGAAGTTAATATCCCTTTTATTAACACTTCTTGAGTGGGCATACTTCTCTATTGGATAGATAGGTCCTTCAAGCCTTCTTGCATTCTTTCAACTTTGATGGCTAATTATTTTTCTTTTTTTCCCTCCTGTGTTGTTACTTTTCTTTGTTGCTATGACTTATCCTCTCGTTCTTCTATTAGTTTGTCTATTTTCCTAGCTATGAAATCCCTTAATTCTTTCTTTTTCTTTTCTCTAGCTTCTTCCTCTTCTTTCCTTCTGATCTGATCCTTCTCAATCCAAGTCTTACCTAACAAAAGTGGGAAAGGGGTGTTGTCCTTAACAAACCTAATGACTTCAAATTCTTCTTCAGTCGATGTTCCATGAACAATAATAGGTGTAGTAGTTACTCTTCCATATAAGGTTATCATCTTTCCTTTAACCAAGCCTATCCTTCCTAAAGAAGGTACCACAGTAGGATTTCCCAAAACTTCCCAAGTTTCTTCTGTCATAATATTCACTTGTGTTTCTTCATCCAAGACTATACGGTATATGTCGGAGTCTTCTATTCTTGCACTTATGCATTGTTTTTCTTTCAGGTTTTCTGGCAAACTAACATCTTTATGAACATCCATCATTTCTTTCAACTGTAATAACATATTCTGAACTTCCTCTGATATTTTCTCTTTATGACTTTCTAACATACCCTTAGTCTCTTGAATTTTTTCATAATTTTCTTTTCTTATGTTCATCCCTTCAACTATAGCAATAATCCTTGGACAATCCTCAACCTCATGACCAACAATATTACAACAAAGATAAATAGGGCCTACCCCAGGGAATTCCTTAGCAATATGTCCCGGCCTTCTACAATTATAACACAAATTCAATCCTCTTTTTCTCTTAAATGTTCCCCAATATTTTATGTACTGTGCACTTCCCCTAGGATCATAGTGTTGGACCTACAATCTCCAAAAAACAATTATAAGTTCCTGCATCCACTTTTCGGTCAAAAAATTATTTCTATGCATAGGAATAACATATCTTTCTTCATTTCCATTAAATTTACTCAAATCAACTCTTTATTTCAACTATGCCTTGGCCTTTAGAATAGGAAAAAATCCATTAAACATACTTAAATTCATGCTTTCGAAAAAAAAAAATCACTTATCTTTCTCTTACTAATGCACAAAGCTTACCTCTTGTAGGATATTACCTCTTTTCTTCAGATTAGCTTGCTTTCTTGGCACAAAGCTTCAAAACTCAAGTAGAGTATTGCGCACTTTAGTAGTATATCTACGCACAAAGATTTTATTTTTATTTACTTCAGTTCCCAGCAATCACAGTTTCAGGTCCCGGCAACGGAACCATTTGTTGGCATAAGGGAAGACCCATGGTTCAACTCTTAACAACACACCAACAAAACCCCGAATATCGACCCTTTCGGCAACACCTGCGAAACAGACGAAGTCTCACCCGAGGTAGAAGCAGGGGGGGTTACAAGATGTAGGTGTCTGTAACCAGGTTGGGACACGAATATGTGATAATAGCACTTCGCAGAATATTCTGTTAATGATTAGGAAGTGACATGCATTAGTTTATTAACCCCATTAACACTGCAGAGCATAATCAAAGATAGATTGATACAGTAACAACAAATGATTATATACCCTGAGCACTTAGTGCTTATATATTAGCACCACTAGTTAGATCTAGCATTCATTTACTCTTTAACATAAGAAAAGTGTTTGAGCAACAACATATATATCTATTACACATCATAATATAATCACTAAGAAAAACATAACAGAGATAACACTGCACAAAGCAAACCATGAGACACCAGATATATGTGGTTCACCCCAGGGTGGGGCTACATCCACAAACTGCTTCGCCTCTTTATTATTTACCAAGGTCTTACATCTAGTCACTCTTGTGCACTAAGCCATGGAGTCAAGCTTTGCACAAGACATGAGATATGCGCATTAAGCCCTAGATCCTCCTTCTTTTCCTTCCAAAAATAGGTCAAATGCACAAAGCCACAATCTCTATCACAACGCTTAGCACGTTCCAAAAAATCACAGTCGAGCACAAAGCCTCGACCACATACATTCTGCACACAGAGCTATTGTTCCACATAGAACTACATTCACTTCCCTATTTCTACAATACATTCCCCTTTATTTATAATTTAAAAACCCTTACAATAAGGCCTAAACATGGGGAGAACCCATGGGTCGAAAACCCAAAAACTCATTACAAAACCCTAGAGGACCCCTTACTGGGTCTACATTGTCTACAAAATATGTGAGATCCGTGATCTCAGCTCCACCTGGGCGCTCCTTCTTCGACCATCGTGTCAAAGTCCAAAAGTGGGCCAAACTTGACCAAAGTTTCCCCAAAAATTGGTTGAGGGACAACAATGGTATTAGCTAGGAACTCATCAAAATTAATGCAAACAACTTGACCTGAATTTGACTGGAAGAATTTGAGTAGGAAACCTAACATGACCTCAACTACAAATCTATCATTATTAAGACCTAAAAATTGACTTAACAAAGAGCAGGCACATTGAACCTCATTGACCATGATATCGATGCTTAAGGGAAAATACAGACTTTGTGGGAACTAATCAATCTTGATAATCATTCTTACAAAAAGAGTTTTAATCTTTGGTTGACACTCCCTATAGACTCTAATCATTTCTTCCTCATCAAAAGGTTTAGAATTCTCAGAGAAAGACTTAGGAATTTTTAATGACTCCCTGACTGTCACAACATCAATTTTACACAAGACTTTAGACCCCTTTTTATCAATTACAACTCTTTCTGACTCAGAGTATTGCTTTGCACACCATCCTATAAATTTGGGAAACTGAAAACACAATTCAGTTGCATACGGAATGAGAGAAGCTTGGACAGACTCCAAAAATGGTAAACTTTTCCTTCTAATGTCATCTAATTTACTTCTTAATTGAGAAATAGGGGCAACAGTGAATTCAAGGTCACAAACATCATTATCTCTATCGATTAGGGATTCTTCATTATTTTTTGGGCTTTGTTCAAATACTTTGAGCACGATGGGATCCATGGCAACAAGAAAAAATACTTGGTAATGGAAATT
The DNA here is from genome assembly GCA_010110895.2 of Picea sitchensis. Lineage (NCBI taxonomy): Eukaryota > Viridiplantae > Streptophyta > Pinopsida > Pinales > Pinaceae > Picea > Picea sitchensis. The sequence continues at coordinate 479,697 of SNQJ01S0001152.1, read as the reverse complement.
ATAATGGCACTGAGAATTCTAAATTCGGTCGAAGGTGATAGATGAAACAACTCCAATATTATTTCTCTCTTTGACAAATATAAACAAAAATAAAACTCACATTAGCTTTATAATATTCAACTTTTCAGAGCAATGGGTCATCGGTTTCAATGTAAACCACTTTCTACTCCGCAATCATCCCTATTTTGACACATCTTTACCTTCAAAACCCGTGGTTTCCATTTCGGATCCACTTTATGGAATTAACCTCTGTGCACTTTCCAGGCCTGCAATGCACACAAGTCATTGATCTATCCCGATCACAATCGTAACCATTGATATTTGATTTATTTCCATTTCTACTAGTTTAAAAATCCTTCTAACCAATTTAAACTATTCTTCCATATTTAACAGCCCTCCAGATGTGTTCCAAATCATTTCGTGCCTCTGCTAAAATTTAAATATGATTTTTCTAAACTTATTAGGAAAATGAAAAAAAAAATTACTACCTATAAGAGATAATAGATATTTCTCATGGTTTACATCTTCAACAATAATTGGCTTACAAAGAATGGAATGTGTCACAAGTGAGATTTGAGCCCAGGTGGGGAGAATAAAATATATCCTCCCAAATCATCGAGCTAGACCTAATTGAATGTGTGTGTATGGATGTGTCTGGATTTAAGCCTAGGTGGGGAGGATAAAATTTCTCCTCCCAAACCATCGAGCTAGACCCAATTGAATGTGTATGCACACACACATGCTTTAATTTTCCTACAAATACAAAGTAGATTTAACTCCTATGGATATCCTCAATCACTTATTATTTCACAATAAATGAAAAAATGTTACTACAATTATGACCACCATAGAATTGTTGAGATGTTGAAAATTCTAGGTGTGCTCATATTGTTTCTTTTGTCCCATAACTTGGTTGTTTCTTTTATAACTTGAGTTTTATCTCTCTTGGCATTGGGGAGTGTCATGAGTATTACAACTCTTCCATACCACTTCTTGCCCCATTTTAGATTTTCCCCATGTTCTCTAGTGTAATTACTCCCCTTTTGTCACCCTTTGTATATGTTACAATAATATATTTCAAAAAAATGATAGTAAGATATATTTCATTTAGAGGATAGGTTGGTTTTCAATTTGAATTTTTGATTCCTTGTTTATCTGGCCAAGTCTTTGAACTTTTTCTAGCTAGTAATTGTTCGTCACAATAAATTCCTCAAATTTAATAAGCAATATATTGGATCTCATCTTATGTTAGCAATGATTTGTCTGTTAATTAATATTGCTCCCTTTGGGATTCAAGTCTTTCCAAAGATATTTTTGTTGTTTGTGTCAATGTTAATGAAAACAATTGGGGTCACATCCAAGTCCATGAGATTTTGTAGATACCCAAGTGGATATGGAATGGAACCTTCTAAGGAATTGTTAGATATATTCAATGATTTAAGTGCAATGCAACTTCCCAATGTTGGTGGAATGACACCAATTAATAGATTGGTAGAAATTGTTGAAAAGTCAACAAGAAACATGTGTCTAATTTACTTTTCCCTTAATTAAATTAGACAATAAATATTAATCTATTATTTCATTCATAACTGAGTGAGTTGGATCAGTTGTAGTTAAGTGAGTTAAGATCAGTTGTACTAGTTGTAACTAAACATGCACTAGTGGGATTTCAGTTAATCAGTGAACTCACATGCAACTGAAGATTCACCATGGTTAATTACATGCATTTCAGATCCAGTGGAGACCCAGTTGAGATAACAGGTGAAAGGGACAGTTTGGCTCTCAGTTGTGATTTGATCACACATGCAGTGAATATGCTTATGAGCATGTGCAAACTAGACAATTGTATTCGATCATTGTGAGAATTCGAATTGTAGAGATTGTGCAGAGGAGGCAGGCTATCTGGACATGAAAAATTAGCACATGTATTTGTTGATTTATGTATGACAATGTGAGACGATTGTATTGTACTGAGAGCTCTTGGATTAGAGGTTTGTATGAGATTGTTTCATGATTCATGATATACATAATATATGATAGTGGGGTTTGTATCTTTACGCTTTCCCGGTAAAACTTATGTGTTTTGTGTTATTGATATTTCATTTTGTGCTTATGGTTGTTATCATGGTTTAATTTAATCCACAAAAATAATAGTAGAAGCGATTCTGTATTTAATAGTGGTGTAATTGATAGATAAGGAGAATCGCAGGAAATACATTAAGTGTATCAAAATTTCTACATGGTATCAGAGTCGTGGAGGCCACAGAGCTATGGAAGTGAGGTGCGAACAAAATCGTGTTCTTGTAGGTCTCGTCTCTAGTCGGGTGCGAACCCTAGTAATAAAGACTTCCGGTGTTTTCAAGAACAGTAATTCTCATACCCTAGACAAAGGCAGGGTGTGAAATTCATTGTCATTCTCGCAGGCTACGGTGGAGCAGGGTGCGAACTTCCCTCACCCTAACAGTGAAGCAGGGTGCAAACTTCATTGGCATTCTCGCAAGCTATAGTGGAGCAGGGTGCGAACTTCCCAGGCAAGTTCGCAGGCTACACACAGGTAATGTGCGAACCTACCTCAGGCTACTCTCAGGTGGGGTGAAAACCTCCTAGGGAAGAGGGATTGTAGAAGTTGAGTTTTTGTGGTTGGATAACATTCAAATTTGCAAGATTTTCTTGGTGTGATAGTTGATTCAAGATCGAAAATGTCTTTCAATAGCTTGAGGTTAGAGTATGCACTCGAAGGCAGCTCTAACTACATTTCTTGGAAGGACAGGATGGAAGTAGTGCTTGAAGACAATGGCTTGAAGGTTTACATTGACACAAATGTTCCTAAGCCAGATGCGACAGATACTACAAATCTTGATGCATGGAAAAAGAAAGTAGAAAAGGCGAGGATGATTCTGTTGGAGGAAGTACGAGACCACATTGTCTCAAGTCTCCATGGGAAAACAAAACCATATGCAATGTGGAAGGTTTTGACAGATCTGTTCCAAAATAGTAGCGACCATAGGAAATTGGCGCTCAAAGATAAACTCAGGAAGATCAAGATGGAAAAGGGAGACACTATTCCAAAATATCTCATGAAGTTTGTCCAATGTCGGGATGAGCTTGGAAGTGTGGGAATAACAGTCGTTGCTGATGATTTGGTGAGCTTGGTGATCCTAGGGCTTCCTAAGAGTTGGCACAGTTATTAAGACTCTGTCAATGGAAGGGAAAAATTGTTGGATTGGGAACGACTGTGGTCGGATCTAATGCAAGAAGAGTTCAGGCGGAACACCAAATATGGATCTTCATCAAAGCGTGATGATGAAGAGGATTGGGATTTGACTGCCAGGGTAAGGAAAGGAAAAGGGAAGAAATTCCAATCAAAATACAATTCTAAAGTCAAGAAGCTGGATTTGTCCAAAGTGAAGTGTTTTCACTGTCACGAACATGGGCATCTCGCTACTAACTGTCTGTAGAAGAAGAAGAACAAGACATTTGTTGGAGCTGCAACTGGTGAGGCTCTTGTCTCACAATTTGATCTTCACTTCACTTTGATCGCATGCATGGCTTCAAGTGCATTGGGATCTGTGTGGTATTTGGATAGTGGCACTTCCTTCCACATGACAGGAGATAAAGAGTCTTTCATTGACTTGGAGGAGAAAGATCTTAGAATGCATATAGATATGGGCGACGATGGACGATACAGTGCAACTAGTATTGGTACCATTACCTTTCATAGGGATTCAGGTAAACCATTTCAATTGAAAAATGTCATGCATGTTCCAGGTCTGAAGAAAAACTTGGTCTCAGTCGCAATGTTGGAGGACAGAGGCTATGATGTTGTTTTTAGCAGTGGTAAAGCCTACCTGTGACATAAAGCAATAGGTCAAGTCAAGAAGATATGGATTTGAGTTAAGAATCTCTACATGCTGGAGGTAGATGGTTGCAGTGCCATGATAGGCAAGGAAGAAAAAGAGATGAGTCGGGATGAGGGAGAATTATGGTACAGACGATTGGGCCATCTTCATCATGGAGGCTTGAAGATCATGCAACAAATATATATCGGACTTCCAAGGGGAACACTTGCTCAATTAGATCAGTGCAAGGGGTGCACCCTGGGGAAGTATGTAAAGTCCACCTTTCATGAAAAGGAGAACCGTGCTTCGGTGATCCTGGAGAGAATTCACAAGGATTTGTGTGGACCATTCTCGGTTGCTTCAACAACAAAACACAGGTATTATGTTATTTTTGATGATGAATTTTCTCGTAAATGTTGGATATTCTTCATGCAGAAGAAGGATCAAACATTCTCAAAGTTTTGTGAGTTTAAAGCATTGGTGGAGAAAGAGTCAGGGAAGCAAGTGAAGGCTCTAAGGAGCGATAATGGTGGAGAATACATCTCTAACAAATTTAAAGACTTCTGCAGCAGAGAAGGAATTTGAAGAGAACTCATAGTGCCTCATAACCCATAGCAAAATGGGGTCGCGGAGAGAAAGAACAGAACAATCGTGGGTGCAGCATGAGCGATGTTGCATGATCAGGGCCTACCAATGCATTTGTGGGTAGAAGCATGCAATACTGTGGTTTATGTGCAAAACCGTTGTCCTCATAGAATACTTGGCATGAGTACACTTGAAGAATATTTTACTGGTAAGAAACCTAATGTTTCACATTTAAAAAAATTTGGCTCATTTGTTTTTGTGCATGTGAACAAGGATGCCAGGAAGAAGCTAGAACCGACTGCTGAAGTTGGGATATTTTTGGGGTACACAGAAACACCCCATAATTATCGTGTGTATTTTCCGAACAGTAAGATGATTGTTATGCGACGAGATATAAAATTCGATGAGGGGAAATCCATGCGGTTGTCGCTTGAGAGGGAGCTAGACTTGCATGTAGAAGAGGAACTACTGGTTCCCAAGGATGAGTCTCAAGATGTGGATCATCCACATGAGGAGGTTCATAGAGTGGAGGAAACCACTCAAGTAGATCCATCCATCAGAAATGGCAGAAAGCGCACCACGAAAGCTGACAGATTGAGACTAGATGTTGCACAGAATATAGGAGCCCCTATTTCATAGCGCAGACAAAGACAGTCTCCTGATCGATTTGTTGGATACATGGCTCTCATGAGAAAATGTATTGTGACTAAACCATCTTCCTTTCAGGAAGCAGTGAAAAACCCCACTTGGGTTGATGTTATGGTAGAGGAGTATGACTCCATTGTCAAAAATAATGCATGGGAAATTGTCCCAAGACCGATTGATAAATCAGTGGTAGGTTCGAGATGGATATACAAGGTAAAGCAAGCTATTGATGGGAGTGTGGAGAAATACAAGGCCAGGTTTTTGGCCTGGGAATTCTCACAGATCGAGGAGATATATTATGATGAGACCTTTTCACCTGTCGCAAGGTACTCTTCCATAAGATCCATCCTTGCACTCTCAACACAGATGGGTTGGTGCATTCATCAGATGGATGTAAAAAATGTGTTCCTCAATGGGATCATTGAGGAAGAAGTGTACATTGAACACCCAGAAGGTTTTTAGAACTTTGACAGAGAGTCACATGTGTGTAGACTCCAGAGAGCACTGTATGGGTTGAAGCAAGCAGCTCGTTCTTGGTACACTCGGATAGACATCTATTTCACCAGATTGGGCTTCACCAAAAGTGAAGCGGATGCAAACCTATACCAAATTGTGGTGGAGGGTAAGATTTTAATCATTGTGCTTTATGTTGATGATTTAATACTTACTGGTGATGAGCAGTTGATACACTCATGCAAGGAGGACCTTGCAAAGGAGTTTGAGATGAAGGATTTGGGCCTTCTTCACTATTTCCTTGGATTGGAAATATGGCAGCGAGATGGTGAACTTTTTGTGTCTCAAGGAAAGTATGCAAGAGAGATATTGGGTAAGTTTCACATGGAGAGCTGTAAACCCATGGATACTCCTCTTCCAGGAAACTGGAGGAAAGAGGATGCTACTTCTGGAGAAGTAGTGGATGCTATTGTCTATCGACAGTTAGTGGGTTCTCTAATCTATTTAGTGAATACGATACTAGACATTTGCTACGCGGTTAACCAACTAAGTCAAGCGATGGTTAAGCCTACCAAACTCTTTTGGAAGGCAAGTAAGCATGTCCTGAGATATCTGAAGGGAAAATCTGAGTATGGATTATGGTACAGATAGACAGATGAGGTGAAGCTACATGGCTTCATGGATGCAGATTGGGAAGGCAACCCAACAGACAAAAAGATCACATCAGGTGGGATATTTAGTATCGGATCTACAGTTGTTTCTTGGTACAGCATGAAACAAAGATCTGTGGCACTTAGTTCAGCGAAAGCGGAATACATGGCAGCGAGCCAAGATGCATGTGAGGCTATTTGGATGAGGAAGATCTTGGTTGGTTTGTTTGGTTCTCATTTAGATCCGACAGTGATTTATTGTGATAATCAGAGTTGTATTAAACTCTCGATTAATCATGTGTTTCATGATAGATCTAAGCATATAGATATCTGGTATCATCATCTCAGAGATTGTGTGCAGCGGAAGATCGTGTTTCTTCAGTACATTCCTATGGAAGATCAGGATGTAGACATTCTGACAAAGGCGCTCACCAGGATCAAATTCGAATATCATAGAGACAGGATTGGGGTGAAGGATAATCCCTTTCTTGTTGAGAGAGAGTATTGAAAATTCAAGAAACATGTGTCTAATTTACTTTTCCCTTAATTAAATTAGAGAATAAATATTAATCTATTATTTCATTCATAACTGAGTGAGTTGGATTTGTAACATAATCATAAGTGTAGTTAAGTGAGTTAATATCATTTGTACTAGTTGTAACTAAACATGCACTAGTGAGAGTTCAGTTAATCAGTGAACTCACATGCAACTGAAGATTCACCACGGTTAACTACATGCATGTCAGATCCAATGGAGACCCAGTTGAAATAACAGGTGAAATGGACAGTTTGGCTATCAGTTGTGATTTGATCACACATGCAGTGAATATTCTTATGAGCATGTGCAAACTAGGCAATTGTATTCAATCATTGTGAGAATTCGAATTGCAGAGATTGTGCAAAGGAGGCAGGCTATCTGGACATGAAAATCGACACATGTATTTGTTGATTTGTGTATGACAGTGTGAGACGATTGTATTGTACTGAGAGCTCTTGGATTAGAGTTTTGTATGAGATTGTTTCATGATTCATGATATACATAATATATGATAGTGGGGTTTTTAGCTTTACGCTTTCCCGGTAAAACTTATGTGTTGTGTGTTATTGATATTTCACTTTGTGCTTATGGTTGTGATCGTGGTTTAATTTAATCCGCAAAAATAATAGTAGAAGCGATTATGTATTTAACAGTGGCGTAATTGTTAGAACAGGAGAATCGCAGGAAATACATTAAGTGTATCAAAATTTCTACAGAAATGTCTATAGATAAAGCATTTTCAAGTTTCTCTTTCTCTAGAGGTAAGGGTGGAATAATTTCCTTTGGTGCTAAATAAGTACTCTACAACAAAATAATAAATATTACAATAAATATCATAGGAGTGTATAGAGGTCATTGGTGTAACACACCCAACCCCCTATCCACTTTTAGGTTAGTGGGATGTTTGATTTTCATCTTCTTGGAACTCAGGATGAGTATTTAGGTTCATTAGTGCCTATCATTTGTAATTTCTACTCGGAAGTGGTATGCATATATCATTCATTTCAAATACTCTATTGCATAATTATAGTTATTCTTATACTATGATATCTAGGGGATTACTTATACACAGCCAAAAAAAACCAAGTTGAAGTATTAGATTAGTTGTGTGAATCATATGATATGATGAACTAAAGGGAATCCTATATGCTACATAATTGGGTGTGGTTCATTATATATAATGAATGGCCCCATAGTGTCCCACAAATGATGGTAGTGTAAAAATAAATAAATAAAAGGAACCTTAAGAAGTCATAAAAAGAAGAAAAAAGATAAGACATACCTGATATTTGATATTCTAATGTGTAGCATTGCATTGATACAACATCTAGAGCATATACAAATGTGTGAACTGCATACTGTATTAAATAAAAACATAATTTTATTTGGTTTTTAGTAAAAACCAAAAAATACTTTTAAGACATGTGAATAAATCCTAATAGAAATTAAAACTGACAAGATTGCAAATAGTAAACACCATTGATATTATTTTTTGTAAAATCCATATGAGAGGAGATTAAATAGTCACACACACACACACACACATATCAGATGTGACGACCTAAATAAGATCCTCTTGGTTTCAAGAATAATTTATTGGAGTCATCTGATCTTGGAGAAAACCTCCCTCAATCTGAAGGAGCAACAATGAAATCAGCATTGACTATGTTGTTTCACCGTTGGATGGAGAGAGGTTTGATCCAAGAATAAATGGCTCCAATATTTTTTTCTCTACTCAACAGGGCCAACCACGTGAAGTTGGAAGATCCTATGGCTCCTCCCCCACCCACCTCACATCACTCTCAATTCTGCAATACCCAATCTATATTCTACTAAAAAATATGCTTTAAAAATATTCAAAATTGATAAAAAGTGATTGTAAAGCTATAAATGAGGTTTATCATTCAAAGGCATATGTCATAAAAAATATTTTTTATAAATGAGATTTATCATTCAAAATATGTTACAAGCATACTAGTTATATAATGTACATCTATCTATCTTATAAAATTAGTATACATCATCAATTTCTTTTAGTCTTCTTTTGTGTTTTCCAGTTCTTAAGTAATTCATCCATGCCCATGTCTTCGTTTACTAGGTGCTCTTCAGCAGTTGATATTTCTTCATTCCTTTCATGCCAAGCACACCTGGTCTCATAACCAAGGTGCGGAGGCTATTTTGAGGGGCCATCACCTACAAAAAGAAAAAATATTAAATTTATATGGCCAATTTTTAAATATCATTGAATTAGTTGATTAATATTAAAAAAGCCCTCTGCAATGTAATTATTTACCTACTAGTCCACTAGTTGACACCATTGGAATGGCTACCCTATTCTCCCAATCATCTTCAGGTCGATGAGGCTGTTGTGAGGGGCCATCACCGACAAAAACAAAAAATATTAAATTTATATGGCCAATTTTTAAATATCATTGAAGTAGTTCATTAATATTAAAAAAAACCTCTGCAATGTAACTATTTACCTGTTGATCCACTAGTCGACACCATTGGAATGGATTCCATGTTCTCTTGATCATATTCAGGTCGAGGAGGCTCAACTACGTCATTCTCTTCCATTGAAATGACAAAATTTATAAGGAAAAATTTGTAAATGTATAAGTAATAAAAATTAGAAGTACAAAATTTATAAGTACGAAATTATTAAGTATATGATTAGTATACATCCATTTTATCATCATGGGCCTCAGTCACAGGAATATCTTGGGGTTGCACCCCATTGGGATGGAGTTGTTAGGGAGCACCATGATCTTCTGGCCACGCTTCACTATCATTGCTTTGTTGTTCAGTGCTAATGGTTTCATTGATAGTGTTTCTCCCATGATTAAAACAAAGTAAGACATTAAAGTTATGGACGATATCAAACATTTACGCATTTTATAAGTAATGAAAGGTTAATGTAGATTTATTTTTATTTACCTTATCCTGCAAACTGGATCATGGGGTTTACCCCATGATTTTCCTACGATCAACCATGGATTTATAGCCATACTTGTAACCAAGTTGGAGGTCTTCCTCTATTGTTTTAGTTCTGAATTCGTCGCCCTGCATTGCATAAGAGCATGTGTTTTTAATTTTTTTGGCTGCAATAAACTGAAAGTTGTAAGGTGATACAAATAATATTCTTAAGATGTTTGGGTACTTACAATTCGTGATTGTAACCTCGAGCAATCACCCTGGCCTAGCTTGTGTTGGCCATGTTTGGAAATCATTTCTTTGGTTTCCTTCGAAGTGTCAGGAAACCTATCATCCAAATTTTCAAGTATGTTATATACCACACTTTTATTTAGATCTAAAGAAAATTAAAGGTATTGAAATCAAAATATTCTAATTTACCTTGGGGTACCAGTTATTTTTTCTCCTTATTTTTTCAATATCTTTTCTTTTTCATCATCAATGATCACCTTCCACTCCCTCTGTCGAATCAAGGGAGGATGCTCATACCTAGGGTTTCCTTCCAAGATTCGTCTATAAACATCCCGCGTATATTTTAAATATTCTCATGTTGCAGAGGTGACCACTTTTTTATTGAATGTGTCTACTCCAAAGAGGCCTTCAAGATAATCCATAAGTTCTTTTTTGAGGTTGGAATTCTAGAAATTCCACCTCATGAGTAAGGTTGCCCACAAAAATAAACAAGGCCTTGCTCTCCAAGTGCCTATAAAAATGGTTGTTTCCTACACACAAAAATATATGATCATTAATTTAAAAATAATAATCTAGATGATTTTTGTATGAGATGGACAACATGAAACAATTCAAAATATGAAAAACTACTTGGGAGTCTTATTTGTTTTAATGGAAGTTTGTTATCGCCGACCAAAAATGTGCACAGAAGGGTCCCCGTGTTGGTCACACGTCTAGCTCCAATAAATGCAACCACGTCAACCACATCATCAGCCTCATATATGTGACCACCTATAGAGCCTAATCGTTGTGGGGATGCCTGGTGGTGTGTGCCATGGCTCCTATCTAAATTAGGTGTGGAAGATGGAGAAGTAAACAATACTCTAGCAGTTGTATGACAACCCACATCAGGACTCTATGGCATCTCTGCAGCACAACTACTACCAACACCAGGTTGAACAGGATCCAAAAATACACTACTTTAAATTATGTTTATTACCTTATATATGTTAAGTTGTGAAATAAGGATATTGATCCTTTATAGGATGTCAGGAGTTTGAACTGGACGGTCTAACAAGCTATCAAGTTCCTTGTTCGCTTTAATGATCTTTATTTTTATTATTATCGTTGGATCAGGGGATGAATACAACCCATCCTCATCAGTGGAATCATGATCAACATGGCATGACGACTACATATAATTTCAACATGAAAATCAATGTTATTTAAGCTATATAAACAAATTAAATAATTGATCGCCACACAAATAAAATTATATAAATAAATAATAAAATTCACGTAAAATGAAAGTCAAATTTGATAATCGATTTCATGTTTTGTGGCTGTCCCTTTTCCACGATCATCTTGTCACATTATAATATAATATAATTAGAACCCCTAAATAGTGACTAGTCCATCCTCAACCTAGTTCCAATTTTTGAACTTTTTTTTCTATATTCAAAGTTCTAAACCCTTGTAAACACCCCCAAAAAAGGCAATTAATCAATGTCTAGAGGGAGTGCCTAGCTTGATGAAGTCAAAAGGGGTACCAATTAGTGGTAGATTTGACTCTTTCCAGCCATGAAATAAGGATAAAGTAAAAGTTAGATGAGGAGCACCCCATGTAAAAGGGGTTATAATAATTTCTTAGCACACATGCTTAAGGAATGCTCTAGCTAAGGAGAGGACACATGATAGCTAAACCATAAGAACATGGTTTAAAGTTTATCTTGGAAGGAACGCTCCACCTTATAAGGAAATATAAAATGATTGTATGGCATGATCAAGGATTATGTATGCAAGTAAAGAGGATTTCTCCATTATCTCAAGGTTTGAATTCTTATTTTAAGGAAGGAACATGTTAGAAGAGCATCATTTGAGGAATCACTTCAAAGGAGAGCGACGTGTGGAAGCAAAGACTTTGCAAAACCCTACTTTGAGAATCTTTCCACATTTATTGAGGAGTGTCCAACTTTGAGGGGTTTTTCTTGGAGTTAATTATGGATCTTGAAGAATTTTAATAATATTTTATTTTATTCTAATACATTGCACATATACTCCTCTTTATTTCTATTTTACATATAATTTTGTATGTCTATGATTGTTTTCTTTAATCATTACAATGACTAGGCAAGTTCCCTTGGTATTTTTCTTAATCCATAGTTAAGGGACTTCCTTGAAGAGGTTATTCCTTCTTATTATGTGATCACGATCTCAAAAGAGGGAAATAGGAATGTTCCTCTTCATTTGAGCCAACCCCTCTCCTCTTGAATCATTCGACTCCCTTGTAGGATTCAATAGCCTCACAATTGTGAAATTAAGAAAGGTGCAACTCTATGTTTATCTCAATAAACATCGAGGGAATGACTATGTTAAAGATATAAGAGTAATACCATCAACAAACTTTCTATTCACAAAGGATCTTGAATCCAAAGACACTGATATGACATCCTCCCTATATTTCCTTGGCCTACCCACTGATATGATTTCTCTCTACCAATATTTTATTTATTCTCCCATAATAAAATTAGGTTGGTGTGATCCATATTTATAAAATTTGGATCTCAATGCAAAACAATCATGTTGGGAAGTGTTAGAACAACTTTAGAATGTTAAACTTTTTAATTTTGAAACCTTTGTTTTTACCTTTTAAAATAAAATGAAAATCAAATAAAAACTTAGGAGAATTGTTTTTTTTTTAATTAAATAAATCCATTTTCATTGTATATCGATAAGGATCTTTAAATATTATCCATTGAGGAATTTTTAGCTAAACGGATCAAACGGATCTCGTGTTTTCGGGATTATAAAGTTACACGAATTTTAAAATAAAGCTTCCAAAAATTACTTCGATAATTCACACTTCGGGAATTTCAAACCATCTAAAGAAAAAAAATCCTAAAGTCACAAATCTCTGAAGTCCCAAAGACATTTTTCCTGCGAAAATATTCTAAGAAGATCCACGGATGATTCACAGGACACCTGTCATAAAACCTTATCCTGGATTGACATGTGGCATTCATTTTTAGCATTTGTGACAGATCATTCACGTGATTTTAGGTGACATGTGACACTCATATTTTATTGACACATCATTAAAGATGATGTCATCACTACCACATCACTCTAGGAGATTGTCCTTAGGGAGGTAAATCAAAGGATAGGTTCAAGACGGCCAAAGTACCAAACTACAGAAGCATTTGATACAATAATGAATAAAAAATTCTTAAAAAACTAATAAAACATTAAACAAGTTTAATTAATCACTCTGTGAATTCGCACTTCGAGAGATTTTCGTTGTTCTTCATTCAAAACCCCGAATTTCGAATTGTCGAAGTTTAATTGCATTTACAGTTGGAAGAAGTTAAAGATTTGGATAGATATTGTGATTGTCAGGTAATAAATTCCATATATTTTTCTTAATAATTACTTTCTCAGTAGATTAGTGTGAAAATTAATAGACTTTAATAGTTTTATGAATAAAGGTAATTTTGAACTTCAAACCATTCTGCCATTTCCAATCAGATTTTTCACTTCTATTATTGAGAGCTTATAGGTTTTTCCTTCTCATAGGAGGGTTAACTTCATGGCTCCTCGAAAAGTAGGAACGTCTACTGAGGATTATAACCCAAATATTAATACTCTCTCAGACACTACTACTCGAGTCATGAATGTTATCAAAACTTGGAAACAGGTGTATGACATCTTGGAGCACGAAATTATTCTTTGTCCTGATGATTCAACCGAAGAAGAGGATGAATCATTCTCAAATAAGCTTAGGATGGCGGCTCAGTCTGAATTACACTAGGTTTTTAATCATCTGAGGATAATGTTGATTAATTGGGTTGGTTGTCATTGATGTCAACCCTTGAAAAAATTCTGGTAGTGATTTCCGGTAGCACAAAGGTTTGGGTAATGGACCCAAGTTTGTTTGATAGATAATGGTATGAGTTTTGATATATTTGTAGGTAAAACTATTCTAGATGGATAGTACATGTCATTCTATTTCCGGTGGTATGTGGAACGTCACATAACTCCTCACGGTTTGAGAGTTATGGCCATGTGAAGTTGGAGAACCCTCATGAGTCATCTAGAAACCCCAAAAGGTCAAAGTAGTAAAATTGTTTGCAAAGAAGAAATTATTTAAATAATAAAGTGAAGTGATGAGTGTACTATAAGTCAAAGAGGATGCAAAATAAATTATTTAAATAATAAATTTAATGGAGAACTTACTAATTATGGAAAGTGGTTAAGTTAAGTGGACAAGTGGTTATAAGTGGGTTAACCCTAAAATAAGGAAAGTGGGTTAATATGGTTACAAGGTAACCCCTTAAGGAAGCTACATAAAATTATAAATAAGACACAAGGGCCTCTCATTCAAAACACACTTGAATATCATTGAATATATATTTTTGTGAAAGGTTATTTGGGCATGTTTTATTGATAGAGAAAAAGTGTGGCAGGAAAACTACTGCAGAAAAAGTGCAGCAGGAAAACTATGGTAGGAAAAGTGCGGCAGGAAAAATGCGGAAGAAAAAGTGTTGCAGAAAAAGTGTGGCATAAAAATCGTAGCAGGAAAAGTGTGGTAGGAAAAATACAGAAGAAAAACCGCAACAGAAAAATCGCGGCAGAAAAAGTGCAACAGAAAAATTGCAGCAGCAAAAGTGTGACAGAAAAACCGCAGTAAACAAAGTGTGGCAGAAAAATTGCGGCAGCAAAACCACAGAAACAGAACACTACAATAAAAAAAAGGGCTTTTGGTTGAGGTATGTTGCTGAAGTTATTGGTACATATAGAGGTTGTATAACAATGACGTTCTAGCACATGATTTGAGATACATACTTGTGGTATAGTGTTTAAGGTATATGTGATCAGATCATATTTGGATGATGAAATTGATGAAGGCTTTTGGTTGAGGTACATGTTGTGTACATGGTTGAGACAAGTAGTTGATGAGTTGGCACATACATGAGGTGTATAGTTGATGATGTTGGTACATTTTGATGAGTCATAGTTTATGTGTATTTGATGCATGATTGGTACATATTTGGTGCATGGTTGATGCACCTGTTGATGGTACAGGTTGAGGTACAAGTTTGGTGCATGGTTGATGCATTTGTTTATGGTATAGGTTGAGGTATAGGTTGATGTATGGTACATGTTGGCACATGTTATTGGTACAAGTTGTTACAGGTTGTTTGGTGCAGGTTGATTGGTACAAGTTTACAACAGTATATCTCAAAGTGATCGTGTGACAGTGGTTCCATCATTCTACTTATATTTCAGGGTGGTTGGACCAGGCAAGGACAGGTGGTTGTATCCACCTTCCAGTTGTATTTGGAGAACATAGGGGGTTGTAGCCTCCTTCTGTTTGTAGCCAGATAATTGGGGATTTGGAGCTTCGCTCAGGTTGTAGCCGGAGAAACTAGGGGGTTGGAGCCTCCTTCCAGTTGTAGTTGGAAAACAAAAGAATTTGGTTCTTCCATTGAATGTAATTCTTAAAGACATATAAGCAAAAT
>SNQJ01S0001152.1:422493-456942 GCA_010110895.2 Picea sitchensis | reverse complement strand
CCCCTCTCTGTAATCCAATAATTGGAATTAGAGTCAGTTCCTTCAAGAAATGGTTTAGCCAATGGAAGGAGATCATGGATTATTCTGAGAATGGAATACCAATGTTGAATGGTCAGAATGGTTTTAAGTATGAGATGTGGAGTAGAAGGACAAAAGTATTTTTACAAACGTAGGGACATTATGTTTGGGTATCAGTTGTTACAGGATATGATAGCTCAAAAAGGGAAAAGACTGCAGCCAAGAAGGAATTGAAGAAGAATAACAAAATAGCAATGGCTTTCATCCTGGAAGGATTACCTAATCCAGTAAGAGAAAAAGTTGGTAAACGTTCATCAACCAAAGAACTTTGGGATAAGTTACATCACATATATTCTTCACCCATCACAAATTTCGAAAATGTCAAAGAAGATGTAGATACATATCAAGAAGAGTTATGTTCACCATGTCAAACAGATGAAGAGTACATAATCATGAGAGGCATGTCATTTTTCTTTAATTGTGAAAAACATGGACATCTTGAAATAAAATTCCATGAAGTAAATGAGACAAAAAAACTAATTGATAAGGAAGACAATTATGAAGCAGAATTGATTAGTTGTTTAAAAGAACTAAGAGAATAAAACAAGTCACTTAGGAAAGAATTGATGAAACAAAAGGAAAGTGTTCACATTTTTCAAGAATCCCAACAAGTCATCGAGAACTTAAGAACTTGGCTAGAAGAAACCAGAAAGATCAAACAAAATATTGAATATCAAAAGCAGTATTTGGAAGTCAACATAGAAGCACATAAGGAAGAATAAAAAATGATAGAGAAGATATTGACGGATCGTATTAAGGAAATAACTAACGATCTAAACCAGCTTGAGGCATAGTTTGGTCAAGAAGAGAAAGGACTTCAAGAAGAAATAATCACATTAAAAATTCAGCTTGAAGAAGCGAAAAGATTAGAAGAAGTCATGAAGTCTCAGATAATGAAGAAAGAATAAGAGGTTGAGACTATTGAAGAAGAAGTTGTCACATTGAGAAGTAAAATCATCAAGCTCAACAAGAACATTGAAGATATAGAAACATCCACATTAGTTATAGAGAATGAAGAGAAGCACTCTAGGTTTCTAGAAAATAAAAATATTTATGCAGATGTACTCAAAGGAAAGAATCATGGTCAACCAAAATCTAAGAAAACTATTGAAGATACATCTTCAAGAAGACCATCCATTTTCAAGCCATAAAGAAGTTTCAATCTTGATCATGATCAGTCAAGGGAAAAATTCAAAAGGACTACGCCACAAAGAAGATCATTCACTCCCAAGTATGAAAATTTATTTTATGGTCATTGTTTTTATTGTACTAACTTTGGACATAAGGTTGCAGATTGCAGGGATTATAAAAGAAATGTTCAAGAAATAAATGCCTATGTGGCCCCACATAACATTGAATGTTACAAATGTCATAACTATGGGCACGTAGCTAGTGATTGTAGAAGCATGATAGATGCTTCACTGAAATAGAACGTTGATATCAGATGTAAGAAAGTATGGATAAGAAAACACAAAGAACAAGTGAACAAATACCAGGTCATAGAGATCGTAAGATTGGCAATAAAACGAGATGAAGAAAATTCTAAAGAGAAAAACAAAGATGTCAGATACAAAAAGGTTTGGAAAACAAATAAAATAAAAGAAGGATAGGTAAATAAGGAACAGGTTCAAGAGATTGTACTTTCAGGCATTGTATTGAAAGATGAATCCATGGACAGAAATAAATAAGTCAGAGCTCAGAGAGATGATGAATATACCAATGAATATGATGATGAATACACATCAAAGAAGGAATTGTTGCGATCCATCCGGCTTAGAGACTCTGAGGTAACATGAATATTAGACAAGTGGAGTCTATGCGATAGCTGTGACAGAACAAAGAACCATCCTTTGAGCAGCTTACAGATTTTGAATAGACATTTCCAGAGCAGTCAGTTAGCAGAATTACAATCAATTGTAATAGTGAATACTTCAGGATAGTACAGTGATAAATGGGTCAACGTTATGGACAATGTGCAGTAAAGTCTTGGACAGTATGGATGGAGATGGATTCATAAGAACACTTAGCAGGTTTGGACAGATATATGACAGTGGACAAGAGCATGGATTCATAGATTGGTTTAGAGACAAAGGAACATTATCATAATGGATGATAATTACATAGGAAATGGCTCGAACAATGATAATGGATTAAAAATTGACAGATATTTTTTGGACACAAGCAGAGCATACAGCAGTTCACATTCAAAATAGAGTAATTCTCATAAACAACAATGACAAAACTTCCTACGAGCTATGGAAAGGAAGACCAGCAAATGTGAAGCACTTCAAAGTATTTGGAAGCAAATACTACATCAAAAGAGAAGATGGCAGAATGGGAAAGTTTGACTCTAGTGTGGACAAAGCAGTACTTCTTGATTACTCAAGTACAAGGAAAGCATACAAGTGTTACAATATGAGGTTGAACAAATTTGTGGAAAGAATCAATGTAACAATTGATGAAACAAGTTGACAAGAATTAAAGGAAGAAGAAAATGAATCAATGGAACAACTTTATGAAGAAGAAGCAGAAGATGAAGAAGAAGACTACATTGAACAACCAGAAGGATTTTAGTTGTCAGAGAACGCAGAATACGTGTGAAAATTGAAGGCCTTGTATGGTCTAAAACAGGCTCCTAAAGCATGGTACCCTAGACTGGATAAATTCTACAGTAGGCAGGGTTCAGAAAAGAAAGTGCAGACAACAACCTCTACATCAAGGTAAATCAAGATGGTAATTTATTAATTGATTTTTAGGTTGATAATATTATTTTTGGAAGCAATGATGACAGGTTAATCCAGAAATTTGCAAAGGATAAGCATAATTAATTTAAAATGTCATTACTCGGAGAACTATCCTTATTTTTGGGTCTTCAGATACATCAAAACAACCAAGGAATCTTTATTTCTTAAACTAAGTATATCAGAGAAAAGATAAAGAGGTTCAGAATGGAATATTGCAAACCAGTTGTAAGTTTAGAAAAGATGATGATTCAAAGTCTACAGACTGGAGTAATATAGGTCAATTATTGGTAGCTTACTATATGTGACAGTATCCAGACCAGATGTAATGCGGGAAGTTGGACAGGTGTCACGATTTCAAAAAACACCAACGGAATCACATTTCTTAGTAGTTAAGAGGATTTATAGATATCTCAAAGGAACAGAAGAGTTTGTATTATGGTATCCAAAAGGAAAGGATCTATCACTTATTTCCTACATAGATGCAGATTGGGCAAGTTGCATTGATAACCGTCGAAGCACCAGTGGAGCAGCATTCTACTTGGGTGAGTGTTTAGTATCATGGCTAAGAAATAAATAATCATGAGTATCCTTCCAGTTTGCAATTGGAAAACAAAGGAATTTGGTGCTTCCAATGAATGTAATTCTTAAATACATATAAGAAAAATCATTATGTGCTTTTCTCTCTCTTTGGGTTTCCATGTAAAACACTGGTGTACTGTGTATGTGTATGATTCTCATTTTCTCATTATTTATTTACTTTACAACTATTGGATGATAATGCTACATTGATATAATACTTGCATTTTATGGTGAAAAAGGATAAAATTTCTTTGTTACTGATTCACCCCCCCCCCCCTCTCAGTAATCCAACAATTGGAATTAGAGTCAGTTCCTTCAGGAAACGGTTTAACCACTGGAAGGTGATCATGGATTATTCTGAGAATGGAATACCAATGTTGAATGGTCAGAATGGTTTTAAGTATGAGATGTGGAGTAGAAGGACAAAAGTATTTTTACAGACATAGGGACATTATATTTGGGTATCAGTAGTTACAGGATATGATAGTTCAAAAAGGGCAAAGACTACAGCCAAGAAGGAATTGAAGAAGAATAACAAAATAGCAATGGATTTCATCTTGGAAGGATTACCTAATCCATTATGAGAAAAAGTTGGTAAATGTTCATCAACCAAAGAACTTTGGGATAAGTTACATCAGATATATTCTTCACCCATCACGGATTTCGAAAATGCCAAAGAAGATGTAGATACATATCAAGAAGAGTTATGTTCACCATGTCAAACAGATGAAGAGTACATAATCATGAGACGTATGCCATTTTTATTTATCTGTGAAAAACGTGGACATCTTGAAATAACATTCCATGAAGTAAATGAGACAGAAAAACTAATTGATAAGGAAGAAAATTATGAAGCGGAATTGATTAGTTCTATAAATGAACTAAGAGAATAAAACAAGTCACTTAGGAAATAATTGATGAAACAAAAGGAAAGTGTTCACATTTTTGAAGAATCCCAACAAGTCATCGAGAACTTAAGAACTTGGCTAGAAGAAACCAGAAAGATCGAAGAAAATATTGAATATCAAAAGAGTATTTGGAAGTCAACATAGAAGAACAGAAGGAAGAATCAAAAATGAGAGAGAATATATTGACGGATCATATTAAGGAAATAACTAACAATCTAAACCAGCTTGAGGCATAGTTTGGTCAAGAAGAGAAAGGACTTGAAGAAGAAATAATCACATTAAAAATTCATCTTGAAGAAGCGAAAAGATTAGAAGAAGTCATAAGGTCTCAGATAATGAAGAAAGAATAAGAGGTTGAGACTCTTGAAGAAGTTGTTGTCACATTGAGAAGTAAAATCATCAAGCTCAACAAGAACGTTGAAGATATAGAAACATCCACATTAGTTATAGAGAATGAAGAGAATCACTCTAGGTTTCTAGAAAAGAATAATGAAGAAAATAAAAAGATTTATGCAGAAGTACTCAAAGGAAGGAATCATGGTCAACCAAAATCTAAAAAAACTATTGAAGATACATCTTCAAGAAGACCATCCATTTTCATACCATAAAGAAGTTTCAATCATGATCATGATCAGTCAAGGAAAAAATTCAAAAGGACTACGCCACAAAGAAGATCATTCACTCCCAGGTATGAAAATTTATTTTATGGTCATTGTTTTTATTGTACTAACTTTGGACATAAGGTTGCAGATTGCAGGGATTATAAAAGAAATGTTCAAGCAATAAATGTCTATGTGGCCCCACGTAACATTGAATGTTACAAATGTCATAACTATGGGCACGTAGCTAGTGATTGTAGAAGCATGATAGATGATTCACTGAAATAGAACGTTGATATCAGATGTAAGAAAGTATGGATAAGAAAACACGAAGAACAAGTGAACAAATACGAGGTCCTAGAGATCGTAAGATTGGCAATAAAACGAGATGAAGAAAATTCTACAGAGAAAAACAAAGATGTGAGATACAAAAAGGTTTGGAAAACAACTAAAATAAAAGAAGGACGGGTAAATAAGGAACAGGTTCAAGAGATTGTACTTTCAGGCATTGTATTGAAAGATGAATCCATGGACAGAAAGAAATAAGTCAGAGCTCAGAGAGATGATGAATATACCAATGAATATGATGATGAATACACATCAGAGAAGGAATTGTTCCGATCCATCCGGCTTAGAGACTCTGAGGTAACATGAATATTAGACAAGTGGAGTCTATGTGATAGCTGTGACAGAACAAAGAACCATCCTTTGAGAAGCTTACAGATTTTGAATAGACATTTCCAGAGAAGTCAGTTAGCAGAACTACAATCAATTGTAGTAGTGAATACTTCATGATAGTACAGTGATAAATGGGTCAACATTATGGACAATGTGCAGTAAAGTCTTGGACAGTATGGATGGAGATGGATTCATAAGAACACTTAGCAAGTTTGGACAGATATATGACAATGGACAAGAGCATGGATTCATAGATTGGTTTAGAGACAAAGTTACATTATCATAATGGATGATAATTACATAGGAAATGGCTCGAACAATGCTAATGGATTAAAAATTGACAGATATTTTTTGGACACATGCAGTGCCTACAACAATTCACATTCAAAATAGAGTAATGCTCAGAAACAATAATGACAAAACTTCCTACGAGCTATGGAAAGGAAGACCAGCAAATGTGAAGCACTTCAGAGTATTTGGAAGCAAATACTACATCAAAAGAGAAGATGGCAGAATGGGAAATTTTGACTCTAGTGTGGACAAAGCAGTACTTCTTGATTACTCAAGTACAAGGAAAGCATACAAGTGTTACAATATGAGGTTGAACAAATTTGTGGAAAGAATCAATGTAACAATTGATGAAACAAGTGGACAAGAATTAAAGGAAGAAGAAAATGAATCAATGGAACAAATTTATGAAGAAGAAGAAGAAGATGAAGAAGAAGACTACATTGAACAACCAGAAGGATTTTAGTTGTCAGAGAACGCAGAATACGTGTGAAAATTGAAGGCCTTGTATTGTCTAAAACAGGCTCCTAAAGCATGGTACTCTAGACTGGATAAATTCTACAACAGGCAGGGTTCAGAAAATAAAGTGCAGACAACAACCTCTACATCAAAGTAAATCAAGATATTAATTTATTAATTGAAGTTTAGGTTGATGATATTATTTTTGGAAGCAATGATGACAGGTTAAGCCAGAAATTTGCAAAGGATATGCATAATGAATTTGAAATGTCATTACTCGAAGAACTATCCTTATTTTTGGGTCTTCAGATACATCAAAATAACCAAGGAATCTTTATTTCTTAAACTAAGTATATCAAAGAAAGGATAAAGAGGTTCAGAATGGAATATTGCAAACTAGTTGTAAGTTTATCAAAGATGTTGATTCAAAGTCTACAGACTAGATTAATACAGGTCAATTATTGATAGCTTACTATATGTGACAGTATCCAGACTAGATGTAATGCAGTAAGTTGGACAGGTGTCATGATTTCAAGAAAAACCAAAGGAATCACATTTCTTAGTAGTTAAGAGGATTTACAGATATCTCAAAGGAACAGAAGAGTTTGTATTATGGTATCCAAAAGGAAAGGATCTATCACTTATTTCCTATAGAGATGCAGATTGGGAAGGTTGCATTGATAACCGACGAAGCACCAGTGGAGCAGCCTTCTACTTGGGTGAGTGTTTAGTATCATGTGGCTAAGAAAGAAACAATCATGAGTATCCTTATCTACAGCCAAAGAAGAATATGTTGCAGCAGTAGCATGTTGTACATGGGTTCTATGGATGAAACAAACTTTGACTGATATACAGGTTGAGTGTGATGAGCCCATTCCAATCTATTGTGATAATACAAGCGCCATCGGTATCTCAAAGAACCCGGTGATGCACTCCAAGACAAAGAACATTCCAATCAAGTATCACTTTCTACGAGAACAGGTTGTAGAGAAGAACATCAGAGTTGAAAATGTAGGCACAAAATAACAAGTGGCAGACATATTTACAAAACCATTTCCAAGGGAAGCCTTTGAGTATCTTCGCTAGATATTCAGAGTAATTTATACTCCAAAATGAATGATTTTGAATGCTTATCTTATATGTCTTATATTTACAAGAGGAAGCACCATAAATAGGACAGTTTAAGTCAAGAGATCAGTTTCAGGAAGACTTCAGTCAGGGGGATTATCCCCAAGAAAAACTCATTTAGGGGGACCAACCCCAGATGGAAAGATACCTTTGCAATTGATGACAAAGGGGGGGATATTTATCATATGAAAAGCACATAGGCATGGTTCCAGGGGGAGAGATGGTCACAGGAAGAGCATGAGTGATATGACTTCATTATTGCATGACATGACTTCAGTATTGCATCAGAGTGTTTCCATCAATGCCAAAGGGGGATATTGTTGATTAATTGGGTTGGTTGTCATTGATGTCAACCCTTGAAGAAATTTCGGTAGTGATTTCTGGTAGCACAAAGGTTTGGATAATGGAACCAAGTTTTTTTTATTGATAATGGTATTATTTTTGATATATTTGCAGGTAAAACTATTCTAGATGGATAGTACATGTCATATTATTTCCGGTGGTATGCGGAATGTCACATAACTCCTCACATTTAGAGAGTTATGTCCATGTGAAGTTGGAGAACCCTCATGGGTCATCTAGAACAAAGTAGTCAAAGTGTTTGCAAAGAAGAAATTATTTAAATAATAAAGTGAAGTGATGAGTGCACTATAACTCAAAGAGGATGCAAAAGAAATTATTTAAATAATAAAGTTAATGGA
This sequence comes from Picea sitchensis, assembly GCA_010110895.2. Taxonomy (NCBI): domain Eukaryota; kingdom Viridiplantae; phylum Streptophyta; class Pinopsida; order Pinales; family Pinaceae; genus Picea; species Picea sitchensis. Next base: position 448,780 of record SNQJ01S0001152.1, on the reverse strand, counting down.
GAACATACTAATTATGGAAAGTGGTTAAGTTAAGTGAACAAGTGGTTATAAGTGGGTTAAGATCGTTAGAAGGTAACCCCTTGAGGAAGCTACATAAAAGTATAAATAAGAGGCAAGTGCCTCTCATTCAAAACACACTTGAATATCATTGAATATCTATTTTTGTGAAAGGTTATTTGGGAAGTTATTATTGATAGAGAAAAAGTGTGGTAGAAAAAGTGCGGCAGGAAAATTGCGGCAGAAAAAGTGCAGTAGGAAAACTGCGGCAGAAAAAGTGTGGCAAGAAAACTGCGAGAAAACAAGTGTGGAAGGAAAAGTGTGGCAGAAAAAATGCGGCAGGAAAAGTGCGGCAGGAAAATCGCAACAGGAAAGTTGCGGCAAGAAAAGTGCGGTAGAAAAACCGCAGCATTAAAGTGCAGCAGAAAAATCGTGGCAGAAAAAGTGCGGAAGAAAAATCGTAGCAGGAAAAGTGTGGCAGAAAAACCACAGCAGAAAAAGTGCGGCAGAAAATTTGTGGCAACAGAATGCTACAATAAAAAAACGCGCAAGAAAATTTCAGGCAACAGACGCTACACAAAAAGGGTTGAGGCATGCTGTTGAAGCATAAGTACGATAGAGGTTTGTACATAACGCTGACATTCTAGTATTACGCAGTACATGGTTTGAGGTATAGACTTGTGGTATAGTATTTAAGGTATATGGGATTAGATCAAATTTGGATGATGAAATTCATGAGGGCTTTTGGTTGAGGTACATGTTGGGTACATGGTTGAGACAAGTAGTTGATGAGTTGGCACATACATGAGGTGTATAGTTGATGATGTTGGTACATTTTGATGAGTCATAGTTAATGTTTATTTGATGCATGATTGGTACATATTTGGTGCATGGTTTATGCACTCGTTGATGGTATAGGTTGAGGTACAATTTTGGTGCATGGTTGATGCATTTGTTTATGGTATAGGTTGAGGTACAGGTTCATGTATGGTACATGTTGGCACATGTTATTGGTACATGTTGGCCCTTGACCAAGTTTCGGGAGTTTCTTGGTCATGTTGACCTATTTTGGGACTTCGACAGCCTGTTGAAGGAGGAGCACAAGTCGAAGCGGAGACCACGGGATCTTGGCCCCCTTTTGGGCCCTTTTTGGGCTTTTGAGAATATGTAACGGGAATGGGATGTCGGCCCATGGGTTTACCCATGTTTAGGCCTATTTTGTATGTATATATAGATGTTTAGGCCATATAGAGAAGTAGTGGATGATATATCTATGTGATGTAGGCTACGTGCCAAGAGTTGAATCTGTGTGATCAAGGCTTTGTGCATTTTGTGTAAGACTTGCAGAGCTGAGTGCAAGTCCCTGTGAGAGACTGGAGAAGGCTTTGTGTTGTAGCGCAAGGAAGAAGGGTCTGGAAAGATGTGCAGATATTTTTTCCTATGCGGAGTAAGGGTTTTGAGGCTCTGTGTTGTAACCGATTGATTCAAGACAATAAAGAAGAAGAGTTGGTGGACATAGCCCCAGGGTGGGGGTGAACCACGTAAACACTTTGTTATGATGCTTTTTGCTTGTCTTAATGAGTTTATGTCTTCTTTTGCTAAGTGCTTTGATGTAGTTGGATAGATCTACTTGCTTTGTGTTTATCATATGTGAGAATGTTAGATCGGATCTGGATAGTCATGCTTAGTGCTTGATATGCTCATTTTAATCCATTTGTATATGCTAAGTTCTTGAATATTGTATATTGGTGTGAATACTACGAAGCTCTATTGTATCATCGAAGTGAATAGTGATTACATATTAAGGAACTGACGGTTCTAAGAGTTGTACTAAGTGTTATAATCACATATCTGAGTCCCATCTAAGGTTGCAGACACTTGATTCCTGCAACCACCCCTGCCTCTACCTCAGGTGAGACTTCATCTGCTTCACAGGTGTTGCCAAAAGGGTCGGTAGTTAGGGTTTTGTTGGTGCGTTGTTGGTGCGTTGAACCCTGGGTCTACCCCTGTGCCAACAAATGGTTCTGTTGCCAGGACTTGAAACTGTGATTGTTGGGAACTGAGAAAGAAGAAGCTTTGTGCAAAGATTCATCCTGAAATTGTGAAAGCTATGTGCGTAGATCTGTGCCCTAGTGCACAATATTCTCCTTGAATTATAAATATCTATGCTAAAGAAATAAGATCATATCTGAAAGAAAGAGACCAATCTGAAGAAAAGAAGATCATATATGAAAGAAAGAAGCAATATCTGAACGCTTGGCACTCTAAGAAAGGTAAAAGTAAGGATTTATGATCAAAAGAGGTAAGATATGCAAGCTCTGTGCCCTGTGTTGGGTCACATATTTGTCCATATTTTCATCATCTATAGACATTTATTCAATCCCTTCTCCGTCCTATTATCATTCATTTATCATTCCATTTGCCATACATTTGCTACAACTACTCATAAAATGACATATTATTCTTGTTATGCTTTAGTGGTTAATAATGATTATTCCTCCTTCATTTTTAATGAATTAAAGACTATTATGCATGATTTTTATGATGATGGTTTGACGAGTGATTTTATGTATCAATAGTTGTAGCAGTCAAGGTTCCAACCTCCAAATGACACATGTGAGCTCCATCTCGTGGTTAACCATTTTCAGTGAAAAACGTGGCAGATAAGGAGAGACGAATTTGCGTGGAATATTGTGAGCAGATGAGGATGAATAGTGAAAATCCGAGACATGGGTTTTGTTCATAATGGGCCCAATTGAGTTCAACATTGGTCATTTTCCAATTGGAGCTACGGTTTGAGAGACATCGTTGGTTCTTTAAAAGGGTATTTTCCAGATTTACAGTTGCGGACAGTTCTCTAAACTTAGCAATTTGTTTGAGCAACCCAGGGATTTGAGGATTTGATTTGTATAAATAAGACCTCTTCAATTAGGAGAGGGGAATTCATGAAATTATATAGAATTTATTTGTAAGAAAGAGCTGAACTTATGTAATTTTTTAGTTTTCTTCAATAATACAGAGCTGATGGATCTGCAATTATGTGCAACTTTCTCTTAATCTTGTAAGTCTTTTGGCCACGCGTGCTAGGTGAGGCAGGGCCCCCTCAATATCGTATGTGTTGGTCTTATTCATTTACTTGTATTTTTCTTTTCATTGTCTTAATTTATCTTGGTTTATGATTAGTTGATCACAACTTACAGTTGTGTGTTGTTTATTACATTGCTCTTACAGTAAGATTCAATTCATGTTGATGTTACTTCATTTTGTTAATAATCCTTTAATTTATGTAACAGTATGGTAGTGGTTTTATTTTAGCTAAGTGTATTTTCAAGCAAGAGTGGATTTGATTGATTTTAAGTTATGTGTTTTATTTTATTAAATAGATAATAATGTTAGTTGGAATTTGTTGCTTGCATATATTGTGCACTGTAACTTTGAAATAAAAAACTTCCTCGGGTTGACAATTGAATAGTTGGGAAAATACTACAATGCAATTAATTCAACATTAGTTCATCCCAATGTAGCGAGTGTTGTTCCTTTGAGTGTAGTTGTTGTTCATTTGAAAGGAACAACTGTCGTTCCTTTCGCGCGACTGTTGTTCCTTTGAGTGTAGTTGTTTTTCATTTGAAAGGAACAAATGTTGTTCCTTTCGCGCGATTGTTGTTCCTTTGAGGGTAGTTGCTATTCATTTGAAAGGAACAGTTGTCATTCCCTTTATGATTGTTGTTTCTTTATAGGTGTTGCATCTCTGGAGGTTGGGTATTGAAAACGGAAGGTAAGAACCTACATAGGAAACAAGTAAAATGCTTGTGCCAGCGCCTACCTTTGGTTGATGCATAGAGGTTGATTTTAGGACATATTTAGAGCCCAACATGTATTCTTGCAAAGGTACCAAGATTATTCCAGGTTCAATGACGATATCTTTGGAATGAAACAAGGAGAAGAAGAGAGTTTGGAGGAATATGTGGAGCGTTTTCAATACAACCTTCAAAGATCCAAACAAAAACAGTTGGGAAAAGAGACCTTGAAAATACTCCTACTCAAAGGAATCCATGATGAATCTTTAGAAATCTTAAATTTGATGGGAACAAGTGATGTATTCCAGTTACCATATGATGATACGTGTGAGTTATGTAGAAGGTATTCAAGAGGGAACTTCAATATTTGTAAGAATTCTAGTGAGCCTTCTTCTCAATATTTTAAATCTACTGCAAATACAAGAGTTATAGGAGCTGAAATCATTAATTCTATTGAAAATTTTAAAGTTGATATCATTAACTCATTAAATTAAAAATTGGATATCTTGAAGGATAAGAAGAAATGGGAGGAACCTGAAGAAACAGTTTGTCCTCGGTGCCAGAAGAAACATCCTACAATGGATTGTCCTTTGGATAGTCTCATAATTTGTGGCATATGTGACTTGAGTCATTCAACGAATCGTTGCCCCTCCTTACCCAAAATAAAATCAATATATCAAAGAGATCGAGGAGTTGTAGCAATTTTACCACAGCAACTATGGCCTACATGTATGATTCAAAACTCTATCCCTCCATTTCCTTACTCTCACAAGCAATCATTGAATACTCATACGCCATGGCAACTGCGGCAACCCCAATCTAAGTCCTACCTACCTTGTTCATAAGGTTGGCATGGCCCATCTTATGATCCCATGACTATTTTCCCTCATGTTGTGGCAAACACCAATCCTCCATACTTTCCACAAGCTCTTCAACAACATCCTATTTTCCCATTAATGTCATCCACACAAACCAATCAGCTATACTTTCCATACTTAACTTTTCATCAAGCTCCTCCATGCCCTACACAACTTCCTTTTCAACCCACCTCGCACCCTAACCATAATAAAGTAGTGTAGTATACTTATAGTGCTGACCTACACAACTTTCCTACATTTACCACTTATCCTACCTCACCTACACCATTGCAACAAATCCATATGAGGTCTAGGCAGGTTGTAAGTCCAAGAATTGAAAATTAAGTTTCTTATCATCATCAGCAAACCAACAAGATCAACAAATATGATGAAAACCAGACATTGGAACCAAAAAGTGAAGCATTTTCTACATCATGGTCACTGGATATGAATCTCTTTTGCATTCAGGAATATCATTTTTCTAAAGAGATTCATAGTGTAACATCTATAGGAAATCAAGGGAACAAGGACTATATTGAATCTTGGTTTCAATCTGTCACCAATATGCAGCTTCATGTTATACTACATCAATTCTTGGTACTATCATTTCAAGGGAAGTTGGTCTTTCATATCCTGGCATTCATAAAGTTATATTTTTCAGTTGTGGGTATGAGCATATTTGAGCCTTTGTTACGTAAGTGGCTTCATTGGAAGTATTCTTATACTTGAGTTAATTCATTTTTAAGTAAAGTAGGGTAGGGTAATGAATGAATTTTCAATAAATGCTTAATGAAATTGATTAGTTTAGTTCTAAGAATTAATATCCTAGTTTAGAAATAAAAATGAAACAGCTTCAAGAGATCATCATTCGATCGCTTGTAGCCTTGATCTCATGGACTTTCTTTCAAAAATCATCATTTTTTTAAGTTTTAGCATTTGTTGCAACACGCTGTGTAAATCAATCTAGGTTCTTAGTCCTTGAAATTTTTGGTATGGGCATGTATTCCATTGAAATTTATATCTTTAAAAACATTCACAGCTATTCCGGTCCCTTTTGGGGAGCCATATTTCATTTATTGGATTTGTGTGGCATTTTGGCTTGAAATTTTTACTAAAACACATTTGGGACAGTTTGTTTTTGGGAGACCAAATGGATTTATTTTCAAAACCTGTTTACATCCCAAGTATTCCTTTGAATATAGTTTCCAAACCAATTTGAATTTTTGATATTGGGCATCAAACTAAAAATTTATGGTCAAAATACCAACAGGATGTCAAGCAGGCAACTTAGGAACATAGCTGGGACAGTCACTTTTTGGATGCCTTATTGGATAGATATTGAAAACCTATTTCATTGGTATATTAACCTATGAGTCTAGTTTACAACGCAATTTGAATCACTCAATTCCGATATCATTTGAGGAAGTTATGACCCAAACACTGGTTGCTTCTCATAAATCTGTGCTTTGAAAAATCTGTCTTCCCAGATTTTCATTGGTAACTTTGACTCATCAATTCCTCTTGTCATTAAAACATGTTTCTATTGGAGATACCTACATGAATCTAATTTCATCTCCAATTGGAATCACATCAATCCGTCATCAAATGAAAAAGGTATGCCTAAAACCGTGACTATTGGTCTAGCCTGAAATTCGAAAAACATTGTCATGCAGGGTGTTACTGAGCATATTTGGCATATCATCACATGGAATTTTCAAAACCTGTTTCTAATAGAAATATACCTCTGAATTTAATTTTATTTGGATTTGGAATCACTCAAATCGGACGAGAAACAAAGAAGTTATGATCGAAATATTTTTGAGTAGTATATGTTGGCCAACACTCTTGAACAGGTATAAAATGAATTTTGTTTCATTTTATTTCTTTGGATTTGTTTTATAAGTAACTACATGTTTTTTTTTCTTCGTATGTCTTGGATGAAGAGAACCCGTACACCTCTCTTCTCCATGATCTCACATTTTATTGCAGGTAATTGCTTATGTTTTGCAGATCCTTGGAAAATCAAAGAAGGTTAATACATGCATGACTGATTCTTGAAGACTTTTTCTCAAATTTTCAAATGGATTGAGCACACAACAAATGGAGAGATTGATGTGCAAACCATATAAAGACCAATGTTTTATAAGTCAAGTTTCATTGCTACATTAACCATGCCAAGAATCCTTCTAAGAAGACATTATGCTCATCATGCTCATTCACCAACACCGTGATATGCCTATACATTTTTTTTTCCCTTACCATTCCATCCATTCCATCCATTCCATTACCTTCTGCTCCATTTCATCACTTCCATCCTTTCCACTCCAATCATTGCTAACCCATGAATAAAGTCACTTATCTCCCTTACCACTTGCTAATGAAAATCTTTCATCTTCAGTTCTTCAAATCATTTTGTCTATGCTCGCGTTGGATGATGTGGGATTCCTTAAGGCCCTCCTTCTAACAAATCGCATCCCATCGACTCCAACACATCATCTGGGATTGAGGTTAGAGTTTCATAATGCCCTAGGATCTGCATACATCAATGGTAGATCTCATTGTTGTTAATCATGGGGATCCATCAATGCCTCTTGATTGACAAATCTTGCAGGTGACTCGACTCCAACAAATCCATTTGTACCTATCAAGATGCACTAAGGTACTTTAGAGCTCACTGTCATCAAAGTTGAGTTTCTTCACGTTGGTTAACGCCATACATTAATGGCCGGTAATCCAATGATTTCTTTCCATGCTCGACTTCAGCACATTCATTCGCATGGTAAGAATTGTACCTCGGTTTTGTAGCAGTTGAAGATTATGTGATCTAATGGTTTCAACAGTGATTTGCAGCATCATTTGTTTCAGTAGTTTTGCAGTCCCTTTCCATTTCCATTTCATCATTTGATTTTTGGAATAAGAGAAGGAGATTTATGCTTTTGTAGCAGAATTCTTCATCATCATTTGTTTTAGCAGCAGTAGTCTTACATGCAACAATCACAACATCATTTCAAATCAGATTCAGCCTCATTATATTTCAGCTCTCATATACATCTGTCTTGACATCAGTTTGTCTTACATCATCTTCAACAGACATCAGTCCATCCATGCCAATCAAATCTTTCATGGAGGTAAAACTTGAGGTAAAATAGCATGAGTTTTTTATTTATTAAAGATTTAGGAAAATGTCATGAAGAACCACTAAGGATTTATATTCTCCATTTTCATATCATAACTCATCTATTACCTCTCTTATCCATCCATTACCATATCAACCTTCACCTCATGCACTCCCAACACCCAAGTCAAGTCCTTCCCTACATCTCCTAACATCCAAGCATGAGCAATTGATTTGTTGCTTCCACATAAGAACCAGAATAGAGAAAGGAAGAAGATCATGATGTCCATTTTCATACAACCACGCTAAAATTCAAAGGTATGGTTTCTTTGGTTCATTTCCATGATGTATTCATTCATCTCATGGGTTTCCAATTATCCTTTCCAGCCTTTTGACTCATGGTTCTCCTACATATTTCACATCTTCAAAAAGTTGTTGTTATGGATTCATGAAAGGATACAACATATGTGTTATATGGATTTGAGTCATACATGTTATATGGAATTGATAGGCTACGAAGTTAATGGATGTCCCAAGAATGATTACGATGCTAACCCTTTCATTAATGCCTAGCCCTCCCATATGAACATTGTGTTTGTTTTTCTCACTTGCCGATATACATCATTGTTTAAAAGAGGGTTATCTGATCATAAGATTTACCATGGGAGCATGATAATGGTTCTCTTGGGTGGTAGTATGATTATTTTGTGGCAGGCTCTGTTGCCATTATGAAAACACATGTGTAGTTTTCTACACAAATGCTAATGGAAGGAAGTAGTTATTAAAAGGCAATTGAAACAATGTCTCCACCCAAAATTTAAAAAGGAATTTTTGTAGTGGCTTGTTTCAGAGGCACCTTTCCCATAGTTATTGCAAGCAACAGAAGAAGCCTATGCTACCATACAAAAAAACAAAAAATCACTTTGAGTCATTATCTTTGGCATGCAACAACAATCATTAGTTTCCGCCCATGGTTTCATATTCAACCATCTATTATCAGCATCATAATTTTATTGTTGAAATATTAGAAAGTGAAGGTATATCCAAGGAAAATTCAGATATCCATTGTGTACTCAGATTTTGGCATGCTAATATAGTCTAGCATGAAATCTATGGCAGAAAATTGGGTCACCATTGGTACATGTGGCAACAAATTTACCTGGGTGTTGGGAAAACTTATTGGAATTTCAAAATTTTGTCATTGGTTGGCTATATTTTTTTTAAGAGTTATCTTCATTACATGAAGAATGGAACAAATACTATGCATGCCCAAGAATCTATTTGAAGAAGGAAGTTGACTGTCCACAAGAACCTAAAGTAAAAGACACTATTGTAGAAGCCATTTTATTTTAAACACGTGGGTAGAAATACAAAGGTATGTGGTTCATTTTCTTCGTTCATGATACACTGATTGATTCACAAATTCTGAGCACTTCATAACGATGGTAAAAACTTTGTTCCATACAGTCTTAATGTTATGAATTTTCATTGAAAATAAGTCTTGTTATCAATGATGAAAACCTATGAGGTAACCTACAAACAAAGCAAGTTGTTTTGAGATCTGGAATCCCATGATTACAGGGTTGCAATCCCCATAAGTGAAATTTAGATTATTGGAGGGTATATCATATGGTATGGGGATTGTCAAATACATATTGTTAAGCATTTGATGGTAAAGTCATGACATGGCCAGCTCAATCACATTCTGAGATAACATTTGATGGATTTTCAAGATTGGAGGATTGGTATTAAAGCATTGATAAGGTATTTATAACCAACAGTAAAAGATATCCTGTACTAATCATTTTGTAGCAAGCTCATGACCAGATTCAAGGTTTGTAGATTGTTTTCCCATTAAAAATGTTGCCTTGAAGTACAAGCAAAATTTATTGAGGGAATTTGATGGTGATTGTGTTGTATACATAAGCAAGGGGTAGTTAGAGATGATTGTCTTCTTATGCATTAGTTTTCTGCAGAGGATCTCTTTTGAGATTGTGTTTAAGTTTGATTTCATAATGTAGCATGAGGACATGTTATACAATCAGTGTGGGGAGGTTACTATGCATGATGGTTTGTTCTCTCATTTGCCATTCATATTTATTTTTCTCCTGCATGTTATTTTCTACAAAAAGTGTAGAAATTGATTTCGGCATATCTTCCAAATGACGAACTGGGCTGTCATGATTTTTGGTATGATGAAGCATGGGATTAATATGCCTACAAAATTCACTTTGTACTTTGAAAAAAATGTGGTGTTGTCAAAACTGTTTCAGGAGAGTTTCAATTACGAGGAATTTGAACAACATGATACCTTGGGATTTGTGTATTGGATTGTTATGATTTTTGGCAAGAATGTGCATTAAATTGTGACATATAAAACTATCAAAAATACCTTTTTTATATGAGTTGTGCTTTGCATGAAAATCCATTGTATCAACAACATTCAAATGAGTCCTTAACAGCTTGGTTAATGCAATGTATTGAGTTGCATGAGAACAACAACATTTTCAGTGTGGGGCAAATGTTGGGTCACATATTTGTCCATATTTTCATCATCTATAGACATCTATTCCATCCCTTATCCATCCTATTATCGTTCATTTATCATTCCATTTTCCATACATTTTCTACAACTGCTCATAAAATGACATATTATTCATGGTATGCTTTAGTGGTTAATAATGATTATTCTTCCTTCATTTTTAATGAATTAAAGACTATTATGCATGATTTTTCTGATGATGGTTTGACAAGTGATTTTATGTATCAATAGTTGCAGCAGTCAAGGTTCCAACCTCCAAATGACACATGTGAGTTCCATCTCGTGGTTAACCGTTTTCAGTGAAAAACGTGCCAGATAAGGAGAGACGAATTTGCGTGGAATATTGTGAGAGATGAGCATGAATATCTAAAATCCGAGACATAGGTGTTGTTCATAATGGGCCCAATTGAGTTCTAAACAGGTCATTTTCCAATTGGAGCTACGGTTTGAGAGACATCATTGGTTCTTTAAAAGGGTATTTTCGAGATTTACAATTGTGGACGGTTCTCTAAACTTAGCAATTTGTTTGAGCAACCTAGGGATTTGGGTATTTGATTTGTATAAATAAGACCTCTTCAATTAGGAGAGGGGCATTCATGAAATTATATAGAATTTATTTGTAAGAAAGCGCTGAACTTATGTAATTTCTGAGTTTTCTTCAATAATACAAAGGAGCTGATGGATCTACAATTATGTGAAACTTTCTCTTAATATTGTAAGTCTTTTGGACATGCATGCTAGGTGAGGCGAGGCCCCCTCAATCTGGTATGTGTTGATGTTATTCATTTACTTGTATTTTTCTTTTCATTGTCTTAATTTATCTTGGTTTATGATTAGTTGATCACTGCTTACAGTTTTGTGTTGTTTATTAGATTTCTCTTACAGTAAGATTCAATTCATGTTGTTATTACTTCATTTTGTTAATAATCCTTTAATTTATGTAAGAGTGTGGTAGTGGTTTTATTTCAGCTAAGTGTATTTTCAAGCAAGAGTGAATTTGATGATTTTAAGTTATGTGTTTTATTTTATTAAATATATAATAGTGTTAGTTGGAATTTGTTTCTTGCATATATTGTGCACGGTAACTTTGAAATAAAAGACTTCCTTGGGTTGACAATTGAATAGTTGGGAAAATACTACAATGCAATTAATTCAACATTAGTTCATCCCAATGTAGCGACTGTTGTTCCTTTGAGTGAAGTTGTTGTTCTTTTGAAAGGAACAGTTGTCGTTCCTTTCGCGCGACTGTTGTTCCTTTGAGTGTAGTTGTTGTTCATTTGAAAGGAACAACTATCATTCCTTTCGCTCGACTGTTGTTCCTTTGAGGGTAGTTGTTATTCATTTGAAAGGAACAGGTGTCGTTCCCTTTACGATTGTTGTTACTTTATAGGTGTTGCATCTCTGGAGGTTGGGTATTGAAAACAGAAGGTAAGAACCTACGTAGGCAACAAGTAAAATGTTTGTGCCAGCGCCTACCTTTGGTTGATGCATAGAGGTTGATTTTAGGACATATTTAGAGCCCAACATTTTGGCGTCGTTGCTGGGGAAGTTATCAAGGGCGCACAATTCCAATTGACATTGTTGTTTTTAGTTGCATGTTCTTGACTCCGAGGTGAAGGTTCAAGGCATGTAGGTTTCTTGATTGTTTATTTCTTTGCATTTAGTTTCTAGTTTTTTATCCTAAATCTTATCATTTCTCTTAGTGGTGATGTAAGCACCACCCATCCTACTCACAAGTTGATAGGAACATTTGAAGAAGGAGCCTTGAGATAGCACATGAAGAATCCAATAAAAAGATGGCAGGTAAGAAGGATACAGAAGTTGTTACCTTTGAATTCCCCATCAGAGATCCTGAAGGAGTGGTACAAATGAAAAGCATACCCCCATCCATTCTACCAAATTTTCACATTTTGGCAAATGAAGACCCTGATGAATTCTTGTTTCAATTTGAAGTACTTTGTAGAGGTTTTGGTTATTTTACTAATGATCAAAAGTTGAATGTTTTTCCCCTTACTCTAAAAGGAACATCCCTTCGATGGTTCATGAGCCTCAGTGGTAATTATATACAAACTTGGGAAGACATGAAATATGTATTCTTGCAAAGGTACCAAGATTATTTCAAGGTCAATGACGATATCTTTGGAATGACACAAGGAGAAGAAGAGAATTTGGAGGAATATGTGGAGCGTTGTCAATACAACCTTCAAAGATCCAAACAAAAACAGTTGGGAAAAGAGACCTTGAAAATACTCCTACTCAAAGGAATCCATGATTAATCTTTAGAAATCTTAAATTTGATGGGAACAGGTGATGTATTTCAGTTACCATGTGATGATATTTGTGAGTTATGTAGAAGGTATTCAAGAGGGAACTTCAAGATTGGTAAGAATTCTAGTGAGCCTTCTTCTCAATATTTTAAATCTGTTGCAAAAACAAGAGTTATAGGAGCTGAAATCATTAATTCGATTGAAAATTTTAAAGTTGATATCATTAGCTCATTAAATTCAAAATTGGATATTTTGAAGCATAAGAAGAAATGGGAGGAACTTGAAGAAACAGTTTTTTCTCGGTGCCAGAAGAAACATCTTGCAATGGATTGTCCTTTGGATAGTCTCATAATTTGTGGCATATGTGACTTGATTCAATCAACGGATCGTTGCCCCTTCTTACCCAAGATAAAAGAAATATATCAAAGAGATCGAGGAGTTGTAGCAATTTCACCACAGCAACCATGGCCTACATGTATGATTCAAAACTATATCCCTCCATTTCCTTACTCTCGCAAGCAATCATTGAATACTCATACACCATGGCAACTGTGGCAACCCCAATCTAAGTCCTACCTACCTTGTCCACAAGGTTGGCATGGCCCATCTTATGATCCCATGACTACTTTCCCTCATGTTGCAGCAAACACCAATCCTCCATACTTTCCACAAGCTCTTCAACAACATCCTATTTTCCCATTAAGTTCATCCACACAAACCAATCAGTTATATTTTCCATACTTAACTTTTCATCAAGCTCCTCCATGCCCTACACAACTTCCTGTTCAACCCACCTCACACCCTAACCATAATAAAGTAGTGTAGTATACTTATAGTGCTGACCTGCACAACTTTCCTACATTTACCACTTATCCTGCCTCACCTACACCATTGCAACAAATCCATATGAGGTGTGGGTAGGTTGTAAGTCCAAGAATTGAAAATTAAGTTTCTTATCACCATCAGCAAACCGACAAGATCAACAAATATGATGAAAACCAGACATTGGAACCGAAAAGTGAAGCATTTTCTACATCATGGTCACTAGATATGAATCTCTTCTGCATTTAGGAATATCATTTTTCTAAAGAGATTCATGGTGTAACATCTATAGGAAATCAAGGGAACATGGACTATATTGAATCTTGGTTTCAATCTGTCACCAATCCACAGCTTCATGTTATACTTCAGCAATTCTTGGCACTATCATTTCAAGGGAAGTTGGTCTTTCATATCCTGGTATTCATAAAGTTATATTTTTCAGTTGTGGGTATGAGCATATTTGAGACTTTGTTACGTAAGTGGCTTCATTGGAAGTATTCTTATACTAGAGTTAATTCATTTTTCAAGTAAAGTAAGGTAGGGTAATGAATGAATTTTCAATAAATGCTTAATCAAATTGATTAGTTTAGTGCTAAGCATTAGTAGCCTAGCTTAGAAATAAAAATGAGACACCTTCGAGAGATCATCATTCGATCGCTTGTAGCCTTGATCTCATGGAATTTCTTTCAAAAATCATCATTTTTTTTTAAGTTTTAGCATTTGCTGCAACACGTTGTAAGTTTTAAACTTGCAAAGTAAAGCAATGCATATAGATTCTTAAGCAATACAGAAATTAATCAATGGCTCATACACAGAGTACACAGAGATTTTTACCGGAAACCCTTAACCGGGAAAACCTTTCTTATTTTCATTATATCAAATTTCACCATTCCCCATACAATATATACAATGTTTTTAGGTATTTCGTAGATACCAAAACCCTAATCCCTTAATCCAGGATTAATTTACAAATCAGTTAAAAATAGCAAAATCCGCTAAAAATAGCAAAAACCACCCAAAACAAAATTTCGGGGCGCTGCCTCGAACGCTGCGCGTAACCAGGGGGGCATAACTTCCCCCTTCTGGGACCCCCCTAGGAAAGCGCCCAGCGCACACGGCAGAGCTCTATGTGAAGGGATCGTCAGACGCAATTGTCGTATCTGACACACCCACACACACACACATGCAAAGAATATAACACATACCCAACACACACTGTGTAAATCAATATAGGTACTTCATCCTTGAAATTTTTGGTATGGTCATGTATTCCATTAAAATTTATATCTTTAAAAACATTCACAGCTATTCCGGTCCCTTTTGGGGAGCCATATTTCATTTATTGGATTTTTATGGAATTTTGACTTGAAATGTTACTAAAACACAGTTGGGAAAGTTTGTTTTTGGGAGACTAGATGGATTTATTTTCAAAACCTGTTTACATCCCAAGTATCCCTTTGAATTTAGTTTCCAAACCAATTTGAATTTTTTATATTGGGCATCAAACTAAAAAGTTATGGTCAAAATACCAACGGGATGTCAAGCAGGCAACTTAGGAACATAGCTGGGAAAGTCACTTTTTGGATTCCTTATTGGATAGATATTGACAACCTGTTTCATTGGTATATTCCCCTATGATTCTAGTTTACAACACAATTTGAATCACGCAATTCCGATATCATATGAGGAAGTTATGACCAAAACACTGGTTGCTTGTCATAAATCTGCACTTTGAAAAATATGTCTTCCCAGATTTTCATTGGTAAATTTGACTCATCAATTCCTCTTGTCGTTAAAACTTGTTTCTATTGGAGATACCTACACGAATCTAATTTCATCTCCATTTGGAATCACATCAATCCATCATCAAATGAAAAAGGTATGCCTAAAACCGTGACTATTGGTCTAGCCTGAAATTCAAAAAACACCTCGTCATGCAGGGTGTTACTGAGCATATTTGGAATATCATCACATGGAATTTTCAAAACCTATTTCTAATGGAAATGGACCTCTGAATTTAATTTTATTTGGATTTGGAATCACTCAAATCGGACGAGAAACAAAGAATTTATGATCGAAATATTTTTGAGTAGTATATGTTGGCCAACACTCCTGAACAGGTATAAAATGAATTTTGTTTCATTTATTTTCTTTGGATTTGTTTTATAAATAACTACATGTTTTTTTTTTGCATATGTCTTGGATGAAGATATCCCGTACACCTCTCTTCTCCATGATCTCATGTTTTATTGCAGGTAAGTGCTTATGTTTTGCAGGTCCTTGGAAAATCAAAGAAGGTTAATACTTTTTCTTGAAGACTTTTTCTCAAATTTTCAAATGGATTGAGCACACAACAAATGGAGAAATTGATGTGCAAACCATAAAAAGACCAATGTTTTAGAAGTCAAGTTTCATTGCTACATTAACCATGCCAAGAATCCTTCTAAGAAGACATTATGTTCATCATGCTCATTCACCAACACTATGATATGCCTATACATTTTTTTTCCCCTCTACCATTCCATCCATTCCATTACCTTTTTCTCCATTTCATCACTTCCATACTTTCCACTCCAATCACCGCTAACCCATGAATAAAGTCACTTATCTCCCTTACCACTTGCTAATGAAAATCTTTCATCTTCAATTCTTCAAATCATTTTGTCTATGCTCGCGTTGGATGATGTGGGATTCCTTAAGGCCCTCCTTCTAAAAAATCTCATCCCATCGACTCCAACACATCATCTGGGATTGAGTTTAGAGTTTCATAATGCCCTGGGATCTGCATACATCAATGGTAGATCTCATTGTTGTTAATCAAGTGGATCCATCAATGCCTCTTGATTGACAAATCTTGCAGGTGACTTGACTCCAACAAATCCATTCGTACCTATCAAGATGCACTAAGGTACTTTAGAGATTACTGTCATCAAAGGTGAGTTTCTTCATGTTGGTTAACGGCATACATTAATGGTCGGTAATCCAACGATTTCTTTCCATGCTCGACTTCAGCACATTCATTCGCATGGTAAGAATTGTACCTCAGTTTTGTAGTAGTTGAAGATTATGTGATCTAATGGTTTCAACAGTGATTTGCAGCATCATTTGTTTCAGTAGTTCTGCAGTCCCTTTCCATTTCCATTTCAACATTTGATTTTCGGAATAAGAGAAGGAGATTTACGCTTTTGTAGCATAATTCTTCATCATCATTTGTTTCAGCAGCAATAGTCTTACATGCAGCCATCACAACATCATTTCAAATCAAATTCAGCCTCATTCTATTTCATCTCTCATATACATCTGTCTTGACATCAGTTTGGCTTACATCAGCTTCAACAGACATTAGTCCATCCATGCCAATCAAATCTTTCATGGAGGTAAAACTTGAGGTAAAATAGTATGAGTTTTTGATTTATTAAAGATTTAGGAAAATGTCATGAAGAACCACTAAGGATTTATATTCTCCGTTTTCATATCATAACTCATCTATTACCTCTCTTATCCATCCATTACCATATCAACCTTCACCTCATGCACTCCCAACACCCAAGTCAAGTCCTTCCCTACATCTCCTAACATCCAAGCATGAGCAATTGATTTGTTGCTTCCACATAAGAACCAAAATAGAGAAAGGAAGAAGATCATGATGTCCATTTTCATACAAGAACGCTAAAAGTCAGAGGTATGGTTTCTTTGGTTCATTTCCATGATGTATTCATTCATCTCATGGGTTTCCAATTATCTTTTTTAGCCTTTTGACTCATGGTTCTCCTACATATTGCACATCTTCAAAAAGTTGTTGTTATGGATTCATGAAAGGATAAAACATATGTGTTATATGGATTTGAGTCATACATGTTATACAGATTTGATAGGATACGAAGTTAATGGATGTCCCAAGAATGATTACGATGCTAACCCTTTCATTAATACCTAGCCCTCCCATATGAACATTGTGTTTGTTTTTCTCGCTTGCTAATATACATCATTGTTTAAAAGAGGGTTATGTGCTCATAATATTTACAATGGGAGCATGATAATGGTTCTCTTGGGTGGTAGTATGATGATTTTGTGGCAGACTCTGTTTCCATTATGAAAACACATGTGTAGTGGTCTACACAAATGCTAATGGAAGGAAGTAGTTATTAAAAGGCAACTGAAACAATGTCTCCACCCAAAATTTAAAAAGGAATTTTTGTAGTGGCTTGTTTCAGAGGCACCTTTCCCATAATTATTGCAAGCAACAGAAGAAGCCTATGCTACCATACAAAAAAGAAAAAATCCCTTTGAGTCATTATCTTTGGCATGCAACAACAATCATTAGTTTATGCCCATGGTTTCATATTCAACCATCTATTCTCAGCATCATAATTTTATTGTTGAAATCTTAGAAAGTGAAGGTATATCCAAGGCAAATTCAGATCTCCATTGTGTACTCAGATTTTGGCATGCTAATACAGTATAGCATGAAATCTATGGCAGAAAATTGGGTCACCATTGGTACATGTGGCAACAAATTTACCTGGGTGTTGGGAAAACTTATTGGAATTTCCAGATTTTGTCATTGGTTGGCTACATTTTTTTATAGAGTTATCTTCATTACATGAAGAATGGAACAACTACTATGCATGCCCTAGAATCTATTTGAAGAAGGAAGTTGATTGTCCACAAGAACCTACAGTAAAAGACACTATTGTAGAAGCCATTTTCTTTTAAACACATGGGTAGAAATACAAAGGTATGTGGTTCATTTTCTTGGTTCATGATACACTGATTGATTCACAAATTCTGAGCACTTCATAATGATGGTAAAAAATTTGTTCCATACAGTCTTAATGTTATGAATTTTCATCGAAAATAAGTCTTGTTATCAATGATGAAAACCTATGAGGTAACCTACAAACAAAGCAAGTTGTTTTGAGATCTGGAATCCCATGATTACAGGGTTGCAATCCCCATAAGTGAAACTTAGATTATTGGAGGGTATATCATATGGTATGGGGATTTTCAAATACATATGGTTAAGCATTTGATGGTAAACTCATGACATGGCCAGCTCAATCACATTCAGAGATAACATTTGATGGATTTCCAAGATTGGAGGATTGGTATTCAAGCATTGATAAGGTTTTTATAACCAACAGTAAAAGATATCATGTACTAATCATTTTGCAGCAAGCTCATGACTAGATTCAAGGTTTGCAGATTGTTTTCCCATTAAAAATGTTGCCTTGAAGTACAAGCAAAACTTATTGAGGGAATTTGATGGTGATTGTGTTGTATACATAAGCAAAGGGTAGTTAGATATGATTGTCTTCTTATGCATTAGTTTTCTGCAGAGGATCTCTTTTGAGATTGTGTTTAAGTTTGATTTCATAATGCAGCGTGAGGACATGTTATACAATCAGTGTGGGGCAGTTACTATGCATGATGGTTTGTTCTCTCATTTTTTATTCATATTTGTTTTTCTCCTGCATGTTATTTTCTACAAAAAGTGTAGAAATTGATTTCGGCATATCTTCCAAATGATGAACTGGGCTGTCATGATTTTTGGTATGATGAAGCATGGGATTAATATGCCTAAAAAATTCACTTTGTACTTTGAAAAAAATGTGGTGTTGTCAAAACTATTTCAGGAGAGTTTCAATTACGAGGAATTTCAACAACATGATACCTTGGGATTTTGTGTATTGGATTGTTATGATTTTTGGAAAGAATGTGCATTAAATTGGGACATATAAAACTATCAAAAATACCTTCTTCATATGAGTTGTGATTTGCATGAAAATCCATTGTATCAACAACATTCAAATGAGTCCTTAACAGCTTGGTTAATGCAATGTATTGAGTTGCATGAGGGCATGCAACATTTTCAGTGTGGGGCAGATGTTGGGTCACATATTTGTCCATATTTTCATCATCTATAGACATTTATTACATCCCTTCTCCATCCTATTATCGTTCATTTATCTTTCCATTTGCCATACATTTGCTACAACTGCTCATAAAATGACATATTATTCTTGTTATGCTTTAGTGGTTAATAATGATTATTCTTCCTTCATTTTTAATTAATTAAAGACTATTATGCATGAATTTTCTGATGATGGTTTGACAAGTGATTTCATGTATCGATAGTTGCAGCAGTCAAGGTTCCAACCTCCAAATGACACATGTGAGTTCTATCTCGTGGTTAACCATTTTCAGTGAAAAACGTGGCAGATAAGGAGAGACGAATTTGCGTGGAATATTGTGAGCAAATGAGGATGAATATCGAAAATCCGAGACATGGGTTTTGTTCATAATGGGCCCAATTGAGTTCAATTAGGGTTGTTTTCCAATTGGAGCTACGGTTTGAGAGACATCGCTGGTTCTTTAAAAGTGTATTTTTCAGATTTACAGTTGCGGACGGTTATCTAAACTTAGCAATTTGTTTGAGAAACCCAGGGATTTGGGGATTTGATTTGTATAAATAAGACCTCTTCAATTAGGAGAGGGGAATTCATGAAATTATATAGAATTTATTTGTAAGAAAGAGATGAACTTATGTAATTTCTGAGTTTTCTTCAATAATACAAAGGAGTTGATGGATCTGCAATTATGGGCAACTTTCTCTTAATCTTGTAAGTCTTTTGGCCACGCATGCTAGGTGAGGCAGGGCCCCCTCAATCTGGTATGTGTTGGTCTTATTCATTTACTTGTATTTTTCTATTCATTGTCTTAATTTATCTTGGTTTATGATTAGTTGATCACTGCTTACAGTTGTGTGTTGTTTATTAGATTGTTCTTACAGTAAGATTCAATTCATGTTGTTCTTACTTCATTTTGTTAATAATCCTTTAATTTATGTAAGAGTGTGGTAGTGGTTTTATTTCAACTAAGTGTATTTTCAAGCAAGAGCGGATTTGATTGATTTTAAGTTATGTGTTTTATTTTATTAAATAGATAATAATGTTAGTTGGAATTTGTTGCTTGCATATATTGTGCACGGTAACTTTGAAATAAAATACTTCCTTGGGTTGACAATTGAATAGTTGGGAAAATACTACAATGCAATTAATTCAACATCAGTTCAGCCCAATGTAGTGACTGTTGTTCCTTTGAGTGTAGTTGTTTTTCATTTGAAAGGAACAGTTGTCATTCCTTCCGTGCGACTATTGTTCCTTTGAGTGTAGTTGTTGTTCATTTGAAAGGAACAAGTGTCGTTCATTTCGCACGACTGTTGTTCCTTTGAGGGTAGTTGTTAGTCATTTGAAAGGAACAACTGTCATTCCATTTACGATTGTTGTTCCTTTATAGGTGTTGCATCTCTGGAGGTTGGGTATTGAAAACGAAAGGTAAGAACCTACGTAGGCAACAAGTAAAATGTGTGTTCCAGTGCCTACCTTTGGTTGATGCATAGAGGTTGATTTTAGGAAATATTTAGATCCCAACACCCTGATAAAGGTAAGAATAGTTAAAAAAAATTATATATAAAAGATTTGTGCTCTGTAAAAGTAAGATAAGTGAATTTTTTCGTTTCTAAAGTATGGATATAAGTATGATTGATAGATTTTGTCCTAGCTTAAAAACTAGGGCACTAATAGATGAAAGAAGGTTTGATATGAACAGATCTAATAAGAATCATGAATGATATGTTATACCTATGCATAGAAAATATGTTTGGACTAACAAATGGATGCAGAGTCCAAGAAAGAATTTGTTGCAAGTTAGCTCATACGATCCTAGCGCGCAGTACAGAAGAGGTTGGGGATCATTTATAAGAAAGAGAGGATTAACCCTCTGTTAAAGTTGCAGAAGATCAGGACATCTAGCTAAGGAATGCCCTGGAAGAATACCTAGTTGTCTTTGTTGTAAGGCTATGAACCATGAAGTCCTGGATTTCCCTAGAATGATCGCTAAGCTTGAAAGAATGACTATGAACCAGGAGAATCCTAAGAAGATCCAGAAACTAAGACTATAGCAGAATCTCAGGAAGAATCAGAGAAGGTATTACTACAAGTGAAAGACACCTTGGATGACCATCGACATGTTATATTGTTAGATATTTTGAAAGACAAAGAATGCATTGAAGCAAGAATAGGAGACTTCGACATTGACTATGTTCTGGATGAGGAAACACAGATGAATATTATGCCAGAGAGAAGCTGGGAAGCTATAGGAAGGCCTGCTATGATCCCTTCTCTAGGAGGAATAGGTTTATTCAGAGGAAAGCTAGTAAACCTGTGTGGAAGGATCACTCAGATACCTATGACTGTCAATGGAACTTCGACAAAAGAAGACTTTAAGATTATTAAATTTGTCGAAGACAGTACCCCGTTTACCATGATAATAGGAAAATATTAGATTAATAGAGACCAGGTCAGACAAAAGGAAGAAGAATAAGTTTTGAAACAGAAGAAGCAAGAGTTAAAATACTTTATGACTAGAAGGATCGCGCACTTAATTGAAGAACAGGAGAGCAGATCACAGATATTTAATGCTAGCAACCCGGATGTCAAAGCTAAGAGAACGTTAGAGGATCCACAAAAGATTGAGTTACCTATCCCAGATAAATAAGAAGTATTATCCAGGAACCCTAGGAAATAATTTCAACAGTGTGAAGTAACTAAGACCAAAGAAGATAAGAATCAGAATGAAAAAAGCACTACCGAGATGAATCTCACTGGAAAGAAGGCTAGAAAGTTAAGAAAGAAAAGGACTAAGACTGAAAAGTTACAGGAGGTTCTAGAGGATACCTCAGAGAAAGAAAAATTACAGAATTGGAGCTTCGTCGAGATATCAGAACCGCGACACATGGAACTTCGCCATGATGAAGAAATATAGTCATTGCGGATATTATAACCATTCGATTGATGCTTCAAACAGGCAGAAAAACAATAAAGTTTCATCATCAAACCATTGGACTGTGCTATAACGGATCGAATAGTTGTTAATGGAGGCTCATATCCATTGCAAGTCAGTTGTTGTCGAATTACCTATTTATCTCGTCGTGCCATGCACCGAGAACACTTTTTCCAATCAAGAATTTGAGCCCACGGACTAAGCTGAGTTTATACAGTGATCATTGTGCTCTCCTTCTCTTGCTCATTACCGTGTTTGAATTGTTTCCCAGTACCGCAAATTGTTTACCCCAAGTGCGTATGTCAGAATCATTGAGCGCTACAGAGAAAGTCGTTGAGGAATTTTTGATTGACTTGATGACAGAGAGATTCATGTCGGAGAGAGGAGTGTCTACAAGTGTACAAGCATCTTCGATGAGAGGACTGCAGACTTCTCCATCCACTGCTTGAGCCAGACCATCCTGGCCAGCTGATGAGAAATGAACGAAGCACAGAGATGATATCGTGAATGCTAAGTTGATTCTGATTATTCTACCTGCTTATCTACCACCTCTGAGTGGCGCAATAAACCGAGACAGTGTGCCCTGGGATTTTGAATATGAATTGGTCACTACGTACCTTCCGAAGGGGATACGCGCAGTGTGCATAGATCATGATAAGATCGTAGCATTGAAGTTTAGTGACTTCAACCTCGGCGACAGGAAAGTGTACAATATTCTAGCCCCATATAAGTATCTGACTAGAACCAAGGGAAAGAATTCAAAGTTCATTCCCTAGCAGTGGACCATGAACCTTGCACAGTCCACACTGCTTAATGTAATTAATATTCCTTACTTCGAGAGGCATCAATAAGTGAATGTGTGCGTCAAGCTGTTGTTGTCCTCCTCTCATGGAGGATACTTATGGTTGAACCACTGCATCACAGTGGAACCGACTTTGATCAATCGGATCACAGGGCTTAGCATGCAAGGCCCTGACCCACAAGATTTCTACCCTAGAAATACCACAGATCGCACTCTTTCCCAAAGGATAAAGGATACTTACGGCGATGTAGATAAGGGCATGTGAGGCTACAAGGTAGCCTCTATCCAGAGTGACGTAGTGTGCCTTGACTGTCAGTTGATCACAGGCAAGCTAGCTCTCAAGAACCAACTGAGCCAAGTAACTAGATTCGTAGTCAACTTTGCAGGGAAGTGTGTAGAGGGACTATAGATGAATTGGGTGAAGTACCTCATGAACCAACTGGAACTAGATTGTAGGGAAGTGCAGAATCAGGGATATGAATTCCACTTCAGTTGGCTTCTTATCTTAATCGCATTCATCGCATGGGAGATGCCGGAAGGTGCAACCTTCCTGGACATCGATCCATTTGAACCACTGGCCTTGAAGTTCAGTACGCTATGGTACTCTAGTGACATGAACAAGAAGTGGAAATCAAATGCCATCTTCCACACCTATTACAACCAGATGAAGATCATTATCCAATCTAAACCTCACATAACCCCGAACACACTCCACAAGTTTATACCCTTGATGAAATTCAGTGCAGACCGCCATTTTATCTATATCACAACACGCTTTGATGAGCATAAAAAACAGTTGCAGTCATACTACAAGTTAACAGAGGATGACTTTGAGGAGATTACCAAGGAATGGTCGGCGGACCTCCTTGTTCCAGCGGACCCTGCGGAGATGTCTGATGTTGACAGCCCCGAAACTGCGCCGGATACAGCCGAATCTAGAAAGATAAAGAAGACTAAAGAGGTCCATGATTTATACAGTGCATCCGTGAAGACCGCTTCCATCTCAGCAGAGCAAGAAGGATATGGCAGAGAAATAGATGGCATAGAAGTTGAACCGAATAAAGGTGAGGTCACATCGCCAAGAGATGAGGAGGATCCCTCGAAGAAAAGGAAGGTTTCCCCTATGAAACCTTCTTCAAGGAAGAAAATGAAAGCAACCATAACAAAATTCGAGACCACCCTCACCTCAGACGACTTCAACTTCATCGTCACAACACTGAATGATGCTTCATTGGAGATAGTAGAGAAGAAAGAAGCTAAGTAGGAGGAGGTGTTCAGTCAGATTAAGGATGAACTCCAAGGAGTGCAGTAGGCACTACAATTCAGCCACGTAGTATCCATTGTGCCCCTGTCAGTTGGAACACCAAAACTAGGTGATGAGCCCACTCAATTACACTGCATTTCTGATACAGTTGAATCTCACCTTCGACGAGCTTAGGGAGAGACAGCACAAGCCACCCAAGCTTTAGTGCAAGTACAAAAAGACCTTGAGGAGAAACGAAGTGATGCAAAATGAGAAAATATTGCTCTACAATCAAAATGGGATGAAGAAAAAGCAAAGCTACAACAAAGCAAGGAACAGTTACTCGTCGAGCAACTTGAAGTTAAGGAAAGGGTCAACAGATCAATTTTCTCTATGACAATCATTGAAGTACAAACCGAGGAACAAGTTCCACAATAGGTGGCACAACTAGAAGAGGTAATCTAGAAGCTACAGCAATGCATCGCCAACTTAGAGCTCCGCACAGTACTTGAAACCCCACAGGAGATAAGGAACCAAAGAGAAGCAGTTTCCCATAGCGCAGTTGAAAGACTAAAATTTCTTGCCTTGGAGTGCAAGAAGCTCAGTAACCGCAGTGCCCAGACCTATGAAAATATCACTAAAAACCCAGAATTGAAGACACTGGAGTCGTAGCTCCAAGAAGCGAAGAAGAACACAGATACACTACAGGCGCAACTAAAGGCCCTGTCAGTTGTAGAAAGAATGAAGAGGTCTCACGAACAATGTACATTTCAGCAGCAAATCCATATGCTTCAAATCAAATTGATGGAAGTCACTCAACGGCTTCAACCGGTGCAAGATAAGGCATGCATGTTGTTTACAAAGGTCGAGAGCCAAGGAGCAGAGCTAGAACATGTCATCCTCACAGCAGAACTGTGCCTAGAAGGACCAGTGAACTATGTAGTTATCCATGAGTTCACCGAACAAGAGACCACAGCAAAGCAGAAAGTCGAAGCAGCTTGAGCCAAGCTTGAGGTGTTCGAGGCATAATTTCTCAGACCAAAGTGACTCGGGATGAGTCACTGGTGAGTGTTGGGGGCATGTTGGCCCTTGACCAAGTTTTGGTAATTTATTGGTCGTGTTGACCTATTTTGGGACTTCGACAGCCTGTCGAAGGAGGAGAGCAAGTCGAAGTGGAGATCACAGTATCTTGGCACCCTTTTGGGCCCTTTTTGGGTTTTTGGGACTATGCAACGGGAATGGAATGTCGGCCCATGGGTTTACCCATGTCTAGGCCTATTTTTTATGTATATATAAATGTCTAGGCCATATAGAGAAGTAGTGGATGATATATCTATGTGATGTACGTTATGTTCCAAGAGTTGAATCTGTGTGATCAAGGCTTTGTGAATTTTGTGTAAGACTTGTAGAGCTGAGTGGAAGTCCCTCTGAGAGACTATAGAAGGATTTGTGTTGTAGTGCAAGGAAGAAGGTTTTGGTGAGCTGCGCAGATCTTTTGTCCTATGTGGAGTAATGGTTTTGAGGCTCTGTGTTGCAACCGATTGATTGAAGACAATAAACAAGAAGAGTTGGTGGACGTAGCCCCAGGGTGGGGGTGAACCATGTAAACATTGTGTTATGATGCTTTGTGCTTGTCTTAATGAGTTTATGTCTTCTTTTGTTAAGTGCTTTGATGTAGTTGGATAGATATAATTTCTTTGTATTTATCATATGTGAGAATGTTAGATCGGATCTTGATAGTCATGCTTAGTGCTTGATATTCTCATTTTGATCCATTTGTATATGTTAAGTGCTTGAATACTATAGATTGGTGTGAATACTACAAAGCTCTGTTGTATCAGTGAAGTGAATAGTGATTACATATTAAGGAACTGGCGGTGATAAGAGTTGTATTAAGTGGTATAATCACATATTTTAGTTTTGGCTAAGGTTGCAGACACTTGATTCCTGCAACCACCCCTACCTCTACCTCAGGTGTTAAGCCCTAATATTGGCTCATTA